>QMIH01000247.1:109485-133895 GCA_003987875.1 Clarias batrachus | reverse complement strand
ATTATTGTTTATCATAAAAAATGCTTTCAGTTATTGAGACTTCTGGCATTTTTCACATCCCATCCAGAGAGCAAGTTTATTAATTAAATAAAAACAAAGCATTAAGACGTTCGTTTGTGTGACGTTTCTCAGCTACGTACACAACAAAGTCGTCAAGCCTTTCCACACTTGTCCATAGTAATGTCCGTTTTCTTTCCCGTCTCTCGCAGTCACTCGGTCACAATCGTTGCTTGCTACAGCTTTAGCACGCGACGGTACACAGACATGCCCGAGTGCTCTGTCTGGCAGATAGTTGGCTCGGGTAGGATGGTGTAGGATGAAGACGGTTCTATTTTATCCGCCATATATCGTGTTGGAAAGACATAATCCTGCAGCCTTAAGAATTTAGATTTGCTGATTATAGCATGCGAGTGTAACCATAACCACAGCGTGTATAAATCACCACTGGAAACCTTTTCACATCATATGGGTTATAAATGTGCTGTGTTTTGATGCGAGCTTGGAATGTCCTAATATATTTATTTTCCCTGGATACGTCTTCACCAGCGTTTTACCACGGAACAAATCACCATATCAGACTTTCACAAACTCAGACACACACAAAACCCTAAGCACAAATTATAAAGTACACCGTGTTTGTGCGTGTGCACGCCTGTGTGTGTGTGTATTAAATTATACAAGACTTATGAGACTTATTATTAGATTTTCATACACACAAACTCAGTGTACTTCATTTGTCTTTAGGGATGTGACACAATGTCACTGTGTTGTTTAAATTCATTTTAATGTCGGTCCCACCACCATGTCCCTGGAGACACTGAAAGCCAGGTTGGGGGGGGAGAATGTCTTTTTTATTTGGACCTGAGGTTTGCACGATCCACAGATTTAAACCTTGCTACATGGTTCTACGAACACATCCTTTACTGGAAAAACCTGCGAAATCTGTCTTTATGAGGACTGATAGTCTGACAGCTTGATACAGTCACACGATCATGTTGTAATGATTTATAACACCAGAGGCAATCGAAAATTAACAATTAACTTTTGAGCTATTTCTACTTTCTATTTCTATCTATTTTTATTATTGAACTCATTATGTTGGAGTCTGTTCAAGTACCTTTAACTCCCTGCTCAGACAGATTATTCATTCAACCTTATTTTTTGTGAGAAATAAAAAATATATATATATATATATATTTATTTATTTTTAAGATACGCAGTTTTGTCCATAAGTTTAGATTTGTTTAGTTTTAGCTAGCAGACCTGCAACGATTTCGCTTTTTGCATTGTTTATGGAAAAAAGGAGACTTTTCAGTCATGATTATTTACTCTTTATTCAAATTTTCAAGCTAAAAGTATTTAAAGAATCAAAAATTTAAATATTAAAGCTAGCAGCGTGACTGTTTTTGTTACAGCCCTATAATTTCCATAAAGAAGTAATACTGCATTACATTACATGCATATGTGTATACTGTATGTACGTCATAATTTGTCTTGCTACATCTTTATGATAAACGTGTTGCATTAACAGGGTTTAAAAAAAAAAAAAGTATAAGGTTAATTTTCTATAAGGAAGTGACCGTGCTGTGTAACAGTCAGACTTAAAGTGTGACCTTTCCGACATGACGACAGGACATGGCTTGGTAGCATGACAGTCTGCATTTTTGTCTTTTCAACTTTTAAAATAAATAAATAAATAAATAAATAAATGAGAAGTCCGTGGGGGAATGACAGTTTGTAGCCATTATACGAAGGTGTTCGAGGCAAACAAGGACTTGTGGTAAAATTCCTCATGATTGAAGGCGAAACACCGTTTGCAGTTTACACAAACTCGGCTGGGAGTTATGGTGACACTTCTACATGTTCGAGTCATTACAGGAGTTCCTGGGAGGCCGGCATTTCAGACGTGAAGTAGAAAACTTTCTACATTCATAGTGTCCAAGCACTAGTGAAACGCATTAGTGTAGCAGGGGATAATATAAAGAAATAATGGGAGTTTTTATTCTTACAAATGTCTTCTGTTATTTTGCACAAGTAAAAGTCCCTTTTTGCCTCCCGTCCTTAATTATTTTCCCGTAGCTGCACACCTTGTCATGTTTTCCTCATTGCTTATTACTTCTCAAACTACCAAAACTCTTTAGAAGTTATTCGTTCCGAATCATTACCTCTATCGCTCTTCCCACGTTTTCGTCTCTTTAATGCAGCAGCTGGGAGTCGTCGGTTCTTTTGGAGTCAGATGAATTAATCTGCGTTCCTCTGACGTGTACTAGTACCGAGTGTTATACGAGCGTATCGGATTGCGGGTGTTTGGAAAGCGAACTGAAATGGTGTAGAATAAAGTCCGGACTCAAAGTGTCACCCAGAAACGCCCCTCCCTTCACTTTTCTCCACTCATGGACAGGTTAAATATAGATTAGAATGCGGTAATGTCTGCAATGCTGCTTATTGGGTTTTGGTACCAGAGAGAGAGAGTGAAAGAGACTTAGTCCCCCTTAGTAAGACTCTTTAAACAGAGATCTGAACATTCCTACTAGAATGGTTGCAAAAAAAATGGTTGCAATAATCAGGTTTTAAATACATGCATGTAACAGAAAGAGTTGACTCACGTGGGTGTTTTTTTTTTTTTTTTTTTAATAGATAGTGAAATATTTTCTTCAGAGCAGCATCTTCTGTTACCCAGCTGTTGTTTACTCAGGTCTTGCGAAGATTCTTTTTAAGTCCCATTACGAACTGCTTCCTCTGAGGAAGAATCACCATTGCTCTGGTGCCAAGTGCCAAAAAAGTGCGAAAGTGCAAAAAAGTGCCAAGCAAACAGAGCAATATACCTGAACGATAAAAAGATAAAGTGGAAGTTCTCCGATACTTAAATGAAATTTTAGATGTTGCTAGTTTTAATTTGGTAAAAAGGAAGTGAAACAAACTACAGTATTTCTGCCTTAAAGGTCCTATATTGTACAATTCCTTTAACAAGTTAATAAAGTTCTCAGAGCCACCTCAAAGTAGTGTGTGTGTGTGTGTGTGTGTGTGTGTGTGTGTGTCTTAATGCTCCAGCTGAAATAGACCAATCAGATGTTTTACTGCATTTTACTTCACTTTATTTCACTCCTCTTTCAAATGCCCAGAAATGTTTGTGTCCATGTAAATAGATCATCTTATATGAGGTCACATTAGGAGGAAAATCTAAACCCTAGGCAATTAAAAGTGAAAAAAGACAACATGTCGGAAATTACACACTGGGGAAATGTGTAAAACTGACTAAAAGTGATTTCTGCCCGATAGGTCACCTAAGAACATCACTCTGTCTCATTAATTGATTAACAATCAAAATATTCTGTAAATGTAACCAATATTGACCATGAGTTACAGTAAACTTTGACTTAGATTTTTCTTTTTGTTCCCTAGAGATTTTTCTTTTTGTTCCCCCAGGAAGCCCTAATATGCTAAACCCTATTGAACCTTAATCATCTTTACGTGCCATAGTATTTTTAAATGTCCCTGTCACACAAAAGCCTTTGGAATCCACCCTACTTACTCCAAGTTCAACAATGTAGGCTTTTGGTTTATCTGTATCGAAATGAATATATACTGTATATAGGGATACCCATGACAAATTGCGCTGTTAGGTTTTTATCACCTGTTAGGTTTTTGTTTTCCTACATTTCCTCTCGATGGTGTCAAATTTCTCAGGTTTCTCTTTCCATGGTCCCGCCCTCATTCCTTCCTCTGGCTTCCCTGCATTTATATACAGTACATGTGAATGGCTTTGATGTGGTTTACTTTAGTCCCACTATTAGTGCTTATATACCTATTTTAATATCTGTGAGTAAACCAGAGAGAACCAGACAGTATGTATGTATGTGTGTGTGTGTGTGTGTGTGTGTGTGTGTGTGTGTGTGTCTCTCTCTCTCTCTCTCTCTCTCTCTCTCTCTCTCTCTCTCTCTCTCTCTCTCTCTCTAAGCGTATAGAGGTGCAGTTAACACTTCAATCAGTTCTTCCCAAATTTTAAACCAACAATCTAATGGTTCAGGCAGGTCTAATAACAATAATTTTTTCATACCTTGATTAACTTGCCTTTCTTGTGTCAACCTGAAATAAGGGGGAAAAAGAAGTCGGAGACCGTTAAATTTTACTACAGGGTAACGATCCCTGGCTGGATGAGAGAAGAAGAGATTTGTACTAAGCACCTTACACATCTTATTAAAACCCAAGACGTTGCATGGGCCTGGATAAAAGTCTTTTACATGAAAGCTAAAGCACATACAGGTAGATTCAGGTACAGTCAGATTGATAATGCCAGTACAGCTGCACTTGCGTGTGTGTTTGTGTGCTCTTAACTTTCAGAGCTCGGTGCAGGAATGTCCACTGAGGCTTCACATTACACTATTGGCATTTAACTTGTATCCCGTTGCAGACATCGGGTCCACATAAATTATCTGAGTAAAATCAGCTCTCCCGCCGGGTGACAGGCCACGTCTGGGACAGTTGGAGAGATGGTCGCCGAGAAAGTCTCACGCGCTCAGAGGCGCCGCCATGAGGAAACTGACTAGCAGCAGCGTTTCAGGGAACTTTTTTCTAGAGCTTTTATGTTACAATAGGGGAATAGAAAAGTAGAAATTAACGGGGGGAGGAAGTTTCCTTAAAGGAAATGCGAAAATGTTACACACATCCACGTTCGTCCCCGATAACTCTGCATCACAACATTAGCTTGCTTAATAACATGACACAATTACAGAGGTGGAATACTTCTTTTATGCATACCTCTACATTTCAAAGTAGTTTTTCAAATATGTAATTTGTCTTTTACTTAAGTATGTTTTGTTTGAAGTATTGTACTTCGCTACATTTTAAATCATATTCGTTACTAAGTAAAACGAAATGAATGAAAATGAAAAATAATTCAAATAGTGCAATGAAAAAAGGAAAAAAATTGCGCCCGGAAACCACTGCAATGATTGATTGATTGATTGATTGATTGATTGATTGATTGATTGATTGATTGATTGATGGGCCTGGAGAACAAACGCCCTGAAGTCAAAAGAACGATGGAGACGGACGAAACAGATCCCAGTGATGCAGACGCTGCTGAAAGCGAAATGCCATGAAATTCTTATAAAGCAAACCCCTGGTCATGTTTAAGAAACCACTTTGATTTCAAGCACAAGAAAGGCAACAGATTTATTATGCAAACGTGTTCATTTAAATAAAAACAAATAGTTTGAGATTTATATCCGCTTGTCTTTTTTGAACTACACTAGGATCCCTTGCTGTTCAAAGTAAGGAGTAACTCGGTTATTTTTTTTTTCTCTAAGTAAATTTTTTAAAGGGCTATTTTTCTTACTTTTACTTGAGTAGATTTTTATACTGGTAACGTGTGCTTCAGTAAAATTTCCCTGAAGGAACAGTACTTTTACTTGAGTACAAAAGTGTATCACTCTTTCTACCTCTTTGTTCAACTTTGAAGTGCCTTGTTCAAACTTTTTCAACAGTAGTTTTGTAACCATAGCTGAATCCGAAATGGTTCTAATCTCGGCTCCCATGAAGAGCATTACAGTATATGTAACGTGAATACTGTAGTTTTTACAGCCTATATATCAAACACAGGGCTTTTGTAGATTAACCATCGCTTTGATGCGGTTTAGTCTGTATCCAGCAGCTGTGCGAGCATCATCAGTTGCTAGGTAACAGATGTAATAATAATAATAATAATAATAATGTTATTTAGTAGTTTATTTCCTAACTTGCTAAAATAATGTGCTGTAAGTTAAAATGTTATATACTGGAAAATAACTACATTTTAACACTTCCATGTTGACATTATTTTAAAGCATTTTTTAAGAATATTTCCATTTCTTTAAAAAAAAAAAAAAAAAACGCTTTAGTCCAAAAGGCCAAAGCTGCAAGAAACCGAACACTTAACATGCTGTACAGATCAGTTTAAGAATAATTCTATTTAATAATTGACTTCAGTGTCTACATTAATCACCCCATGATGTTTCCTGCATACAGTATGTTCAGCCGATTCTCCAATCATGCAGACACAGCTCAAGAGCTTTTAAGCTTTATGTTCACTGCTATCAGCCAGGAACTAGAAATTGAGGCTACCGTGTGCACGGGCTGACTGAAACTGCATAGTTGAAGATTTTTAATAAGATCAGACGACTGAAATCGCACCACAATGCCGACGTCACTAAGATCACATCCTCTCTGTTCTGTTCCTCTCTGCTGCTCCTGACCGGTAGCTGCACGATTGGCTGTTCAGATCATCAGGGTGAAGATTCTCTGTCTGAGATATGTACATGCACGGTACAGTAAGCGGTATTTCTCTGCGGAAGGTGAACCCAGGTGAACATAGAAAATAAATAAATAAATAGAAACCTATCGTGACTTTGTCGTATTCTCGATTTCCTGCATCGGTGACACGGTATCAGATTCACTCAGATGCGTGTTTGTGTGTGGGTGTGAGGTTTTTACATGTTTCTGTCTGACTACAGGATGTAATTATCATGTGCTGGAGATTGAGAGACGTTGGCGTGTGTAGTTTCGACCGTACGTTGCAGGCGATCTTCTTACAGGGCCTGGAATAGCTGCATTCTTTCAGATCGCTTGCAGAAGGGGCGCTGCTCCGATACGGATGCTTTAGAATTAAAGAACTCGGAGCAGCAGGAGCCGAACCCGATACTATCAACGTGGAATAAGACACGTTTAGGGCTAAACTTTCCATACACGTGATAAACAGTGTTAGTGTTAGAGTTAGAAGTTGTTCAGGATCAGCTCTCCTGGTTGTGCTTTTTTCTTTCAGGTTATCACAAAGGGGCGTTCAAGTCAAAGCAGGACTTTTTATCGGGCAGAATAAGAAATTCCCAGGAACGCCTTTAATGACACATACATGTGGAATTGGCTTGGAGCGAGGTTACAACTGTATGAATGATGGGGCAAGAACTACCCAGGCGAGTTTTTGTAATATACAAGTGGTGTTGGTGAATGATTGTGTGTACAGTTTCCTCAGACAGATGCGTGGCTTTTGCAAGTCGGTGACAAAAAGTTACTTAATGAGCTTAATGCTCATGGAAAAGACTGCATTGGGGTCTGAGCCGCCTCGGCCAGACGTATGGCCTTCTGTAAAACATTTGCATCATTCAAACGTTTTATTACGGCTAAGAAAATCAATATATTCTGTCCTGGCACTTAAGACTTATGTCTTTCCCTCTTGGTATTGTGTTAACCCACACAGACCAGCCAACTGCCAAAACTTCGGCTTTAATAGAGGTCTGCCCACCTTTTGATGTTCACTTAATTAAGGCCTGATGATTAGATGCAACTTACCCCCTTAGATCCTGTGGAAGACGCGTGTTTTCACACTCGTGAGTCTTTGGTTTCTATTCACACCTTTATAGATATTAAAAAAAAATAGGTAGTTTTTTTTTGTTCTGATACTGTACGCTCACGATGGTTGTAAAAAGTAACTGCTGCATGCATAAGGTCCTTGGTTAAAACTATATAGGTAGAAAGTGACTTTGCTGGACCTGGGTACCTTCCCGTGTCTCGGTTGTAAATTGCTCCACTCAGTACCAAAAAAAATCAATGAATGATTCGCAGGTCTTCATTCATTCATCGTCTTTTTCTACCTCCTCCTCCTTTCACTAGTGTCCCTTTCACTCAGCTCTCTCGCTCTATCTGCTTCATTAGCACCAGCCTCTGTGTTGCTAATACTGTCATACAATACGACAGGATGATGTGACGGCTTGTTGGAACGATCACCGTGAATGAGCCGATGCTCTGTAACGCTGGCGTATGAGCACACAGACGTGTCCGGCTTCCGGTTTCTCATACACACGGAAACGACCGACCTCCAGATGAATTTACAAAGGAAAGCACCCAGACGATAGGAAACAAAGATGTTAGAATTGGTGACTCCTGAGATAAAACATGGTAACTGTTTGAAGATAAAGCGTGAGGTGTGAGAAAAAGAAATCAAACAACTAGGTTTAGGTTGGAATTACAAGTTACAATTCCTTAAGTTACAAGCAGGGACAGAGTAGGTAAAGTGTATCTCTCAGATAGTGAGGTAAAACTCATCCATATCCATAACCTGAGCATATCAACTCTGTGGTGGTCACTGGGAAGTCCGGTGATAATTGCAACATGATTAAATTGATTCAGAACAATGTCAATTCTCCATGTTGTAAAATATTCCTTTGTTCTGGTCCTTGATTGCATCCCGTACTTGCTGTAGCTTCGATAGATGAACATTCATTGCATCACAAGTTTCTCTATTGGTTTGGGTGACTGGGAAGGTCTCTGCTATGGTCATGGTTGAACCAGTTTGACATGATGAGTGTGCTCGCATCAGCAATTCTCTTGATATTCTATGCCGTTCAAACGACATTTGATTGGTCCACCCAATTGAGGATGGGTTCCCTGTTGAGTCTGGTTCCTCTAAAGAATTCTTCCTATTGCCATCTCGGGAAGTTTTTCCTTGCCACCATCGCCCTCGGATTGCTCACCAGGGACAAACTGATCATATAATCATTTTGATTCAATAAAGCTGCTTCGCAGCAAAGACCGTTGTGAAAGTGATCCCAAGGGATCATACCTCACACTATTCCACCACCACCACCAGTCAGAATCGTTGACTCAGAGCAAGTTGGCGACAGAGATTCATGCTCTTTGACAAATCTCACCCACCTTGTGTCACTCATTTCTTCCATTTTGCATGATGAAACTCATCTGACAATTTTGTTTTTTTTACCAGTCCAGTTTTGTCGATTCCTGTTCATGGAATCTGATGATGTCTTCTGCTGTTGTAGGCCATCGATCTCCATACTTCAATACAGTATGTTTTATATTCTGAATTGTTTTTCAGTTGTAAAGAGCGCTTGTTTGAATTATGTCAACTTTTCCGTCAGCTCAAACCAGAAATTGCCACAATTCTGACTAGGATCTTATCAAGAGACTTCTGTATATTTAAAGTAAAGAGCTGCTGCTAATTAAATTTCACACAATTTTTTTTTTGTAAGCTTTGTTTAACACTGCTGTGGGTAAAAGTTTCTGAAATAGTCAAACTACCCCACCTGGCACCAACACTCAGTCAACCAGCAATTACCATTTCATAAAAGGATAGGATTTATGCTTTTTTTTTTTTTTTTTGGATGTGCTTGCGTGTGAACTGTGTGCGCGCCTGTTCCCACCAGTTCAAACTGCCACCTTTTTTGACACAAAGTAATGCACTCTGGGACATGCCTTTTCCAACAATAGATTAGCAGTCCGCATACCACCGGCCAGCCTTCAGGGAACTCTCAGCACCTGCAAACTATGGACATGAACTTACCGCATCTATAATGCTTCACCCTCTGAAATAGAAAGAAAAAACCCCGTGGTGCTGCACATACAGTAGTATTGTCTGTACTGTTTATACGATACGGCGACTGGTTAATCGTCCACCGAACCTATGTTGGGAAGGCATTATGAAAGCGTTTGCAGTGGTAGAGATAAAATGGCAGCCAGCTCCGATTACAATACCAGAGGCTTAATATAGGACCCGGAGAGCAGTGCGGCCAGTGACTGAGTTGGCACAAGAGTTCATATTGCCGTCTGCAATAGATCTTCGATTTCTGCGCAGGCAAAAATCCTGAGTTGTTCAAGGATTTCCATCCCCGACTAGGATATAGTATATACTGTATGTCCCACTTAATATGTACAGTATACAACCCCCTTACTGACCCCTTTATTAGGTAGAGCTCCATACCTGCTAATGCGTGTCATTATCCAGGCATGTAGCATGTAATTAACCAGGCATGCGACTTTAAAATGGAGGGGAACTAGTGATCAGCTGGGATTTTAATGCGCAATGGGTTACAGGGTTTATGTATGTACACATGGGATTTAAATCATCACTCATAAAGTTATAACTGCGATGAGTAGAAAAACATCTCAGAAACTACAACATGTGAATGGAATACAACAGCAGAAGATCATACCTGACCGAGCAATCTGATTGGACGAGAGGCGTTCCGCAAGTGGTTATAAAGAGCATAACGGCACTGCAACATCGAATTATACGTTTCACTCCACATCCCTGGTTGAACACAGCATTGGTTAACAAACTGATCGTACGTGGGTGAACGTACTGTAGATCGGTCTGGGGGGAAAGAGGGGAGAGCCTGCCAATACCAGCCAAAACCCACATTCCAAACCAGTCACTGAAGCACTTGAGCAAGAAAACACATCTCAATAACGTTATGTCATCTTAAACAACACTGTGTCTACTTAATAACTGCTTCTAAATGCCGCTGAACAGTCTACTGTATGTCATTTTATTCACGGCTAACACGAGCTACAACGCTAACTAGCGCCTAACACAAGGCTCAATCCCAAATCCATCTCTAACTGCACTACTTGGTGTGTGGATACTTGGGGATCATACACTTACAGTACACAAGCTTTCCATTTAACACTATTTGTGATTTTCTTCAAAAGCGGAATTAGTGAAAATAAATATAGAGCAGCTTACGACATGGTTCATCCTACTCGCTTTTGGTGACATAATTCCAGTAAGAATGTAAAACTACAGGTACTTTCACGTTACATAGACTGTTGGTCACCAGCTCAGCATGAGTTCAGCCAGTCGCTGTGCTGATATTCAGTATAACAGCACTCCATCTTACAGTATGTGATATTGCTTAATTATTTATAATAATAATTATAATGTAAAAGTTTTAACACGATACATCAAAATGCTTCTTTTTTTTTTACTCATAAACTAATATACAAATTAATTTGAGGTTTACTGGCCACTCAACTGTATAGGTGTAAAGACACTGACAGTATATTCTGTACGCAACACTCAACCTGTATAAGCTCCTGTTTTATCTTTTAAGCAACTTTAAGCAGCTCGTACCTCAGAGCAACATTGGAAAAAAGCACATTTAGAGTAAAGAGAAACAATGTACAAATGCAACAATGCCTGCTGCTTGATTCGGCGGATTAAAGGTTTAGCGTGACTGAAGTCGCTGCTGTTCTAGAAGAGTTTGCTCTTGTGTGCGGCGAAGCCGGACGCCACAGAGCAGCTGTTCTCTCACTCATCATCAGTATTCCTTTCATCTTTTCCCCCCAGGAGACATACAGATCTCTCTCTCTCTCTCTCTCTCTCTCTCTCTGACCCGCATTCACACACATATTCATAAGCCATAATTAATTCAATGAAATCAATCGGATTGTTGCTGCACCATATACACAGGTATGTTCAGCATACTTGTGCACTGCTTGTGTTCTTCTATTTGCTCCAGGTTGTCATAGCAACCAGTCACATGGGGCGGCTATAAATCCGTTATTGCCGAGCCGATGCTTTTAATGTCTCTTTCTGATGCAGAGGTATTTTGCCTTTTAATAGCTGCTTTTAATAGCTCCTGTTTTTAGCTACGCATGCATTTGTTTAGGTTCAATGTGCCATCGGATCATTATGGGCTGTCTGTCAGTAGCGCAATTAAAGTGTTGAGCCGAAAGCAGATAAGATCATGCGTCGTGCGGTCAGCGTCGTGTGCCCTGCTTTTAAAGGACTATATAAAGTCTGTTGAATACTTGAATCTGATTGGTCAAAGGTTATCGTTTCTTTGGTAACAGCTTAAAGTATTGTTGTGTATAGACACACTCCACATGCAGCCAATGGATTTTTTTTTTTAATTACACATTTTTTCGACAGGAGATGTTTAGATATTTAGGGTAATGCATACAAGTACATTCCACATTTCCGATTCAGTGTTTGTCGGTTTCCTGTCAAATTCAAAAGGACATTTGTCTGCTAGATGGATCAGTAAGGTGTGAACAGAAATAGGAAAGCTAAACCTACTAAATATGATTTATTTTCCCATCATGACGCTGGCCAGAATTTGATGAGAATTTGTAGAAAACTAAAACAAGTAGCTTTTACACTACCTGTGGGACCGACAGTATGACATACGACGCCCTGTCAGTCTAGACACCTCCAGCAGCGCAGTGACGTTATACACTGTGTGTAGATCATATGTTTCAAACGTTTATCATTTATACATCAAATATGCATTACGTTCAGCCTTATTGGGAAATAAAATACAAAAGACATTCGATCCGATGCTTTAAAATGAACAGCTGGAGAAATAAACCAGGAAACTAGAGTCAATTTTCATACAGTAATTTTCCCAAAATGTCTGAAAGCGGCAGTTTGTAATTTTTCAGTCTGCGCAGCTTGCAAGGTGTTAACAACATCCTGTCCTAGTCCACAGATACATGAGTATGTTTTAAAAAAAATATTTAATAAGAATATGTATTTTTTTTGTTATTTTAAAAAAATCTACCAGCAACCAAATGTCAAACGAAAAGGCGGTGATAAGAACCTGAACCGTACAGTCACATCAGAAGGCAGTTTTCCCCTCTACACACACACACAAAAAAAAGTCTCAATCTAGAAGGTTTTTTACCCAGTTTCCAGTAACCTAAAACACAGTTTGCATATGGACAAAAGCTCAAAACGCATATTTAAAAAATCCCCCGTTTTGAAAAAAGCACATGTTCAGGTGGACTAGCCTGAGAAGAAAAAAACCCAACCCTCAGAAAATGGTAAGACTTCTAATTACAATGATGGAACTAATTTCTAGACGTAGGAAATCATAAACAAATGCGGATCAGTTTCTATATAGTTTTCTTCAAATCAAATCATTTGATCTATATATATTTTTTTTTTATCAAAGTCTTTTTTTATTGGAAATATAAACAAGTTACATATACATACATACATTGTACACAAAAAAAGAATTTCTACCCATACCCCTCCCCCCACCCCACAATAAAAACAACTATAATCAAACAACAAACAAACAAAAAAAACTCTAAACTAATTAAAATAAATAAATAAATATAAAAAACAGCCAGTCAGCAGAAAGAAAAAAAAAAAATAAATTAAATTAAATAAATAAATAAACAAATTACGCTTCAAACAGAAAATGTAATGCTATATGACTTTTTAACCGCACTTTATGAAAAGTAAAGTAACAAATCCAAAGGATATTACAAGGTAGAAATGCAAATTATGCTTTGGCTATAGGTCCGAAGGGGGAAATTTCTTTTTTCCTATGTTCATTCTTAATTTGCAAATGAATTAGTAAGCACAGGCTGATTAATCCTATTATATTGTATCTTTTCTAAATGCTACACAATGCTATATTGAATTGTAAATGCTAGTCTAGGCCGAAATAATGTGCTCCCCTATCATCCGGAGATGCGAGTTGGATTCCCAGGGGATGCTGTAACCTGCTGTAGCCAGTTCAAAAAGATGCAGTCGGCTGGCGTCACGTGGTTCGGAGGAAACATGTGATAAGTCTTCGTTCGGCCCTATAGAGCGAGTTGTAGTAGTAGCCCTAATGTGGGAGCTCCCTAGTGGGGGGGGGGAATTTGATACTACAATATTATGGAGACAATCAGGGAAAAATACATCCTAAGACAATCCTAAAAAGACATCCTAATGCTAGCTTACTAGGAGGGTCAAAAAATTATCCGCACTCCGGTTATATCAAAACTTCTCATCAGTGCTTTCTGTTCAAGGCTCCAGTCTCCCCAGTCACTGCTGTGCCACCACACTTTTGATTTGTATGAAAGACAAGCAGCACACAGTGATTCGTTTTTCTACCTGGTTCTTCTATTTTTAAAGACGTTGCATGTAGTATGGAGAAAGTGTTTTTTTTCTTATGAAAAACAGTATTTGAATGGATAGAGAAGTTCAAGGAAGATTGGACAAATAGGACCTGGACGAACGACCATCCACAACCACGATGACAGCGCTGCATCCTCCATATACTCCATATACTGAATATTAATGCTTGAAGGATGGACGAAGTGTATTGAAAAGCAAGAAAATCATTATTAAAAATAAATTCTACAGCCAGAGTGCGGATCATTTTTGACTTACCCTTGTAGTTGTATACCGTATACTATTATATACATTTGATGACCCAAAAAAAACAATTTTATTCTATAAAGCTTCATTATTATTATTATTATTATTATTATTGTAAGGCTGCACTCATAATCAAGCTTCTAGTTTACTAGACTTCGCCCCCCCCCCTTTTTTATATGCTTTATACACTTTTCTCGCTTCAGAATGCTGTAACTGTGCCACAGTGAAGCAGAAAACTGGCAAACGAAATCATCTTTGTGTTCCACCCTAGTTGACCTGACTTCACAAAGAACTATTTGTCAGGCAATAAAAGAGCACTATGGACAAATCTGTTCTTTGTTCCGACATCATCATCCTCGCTGAGCGCCCTCAGAGCCTGCTCCATCGGTCCTCAGCCCACCAGCCCCAGCTGTTCCTGTGCTGAGAGTATCAGTGCTCTTTTGCCAGGGTGCAATAGCAGATAGTGATCGAGGGCTGGTCCGGAGGGGATGAGAGGTGCTGAAGTGATGGATCCCATCCAGGGAATGAGGGAATGGGACAGATGGAATCCCGCGAGTGGGAAAGGCGCACCTAAAATAAACACTCATACACACCTTGGACTCGGGCGCAACTCCACATAAGGCAACCGAGGCTGTTTTATTGGACCTTGAGGACCGGGACAAAAAGAGAGAGACCGAGATCCTCATTCATAAGAATCTTTCTGCATCATCAGGAAGGTGACAGGCTCGTTCTGGCTCTCACCACCAGGGGGAGCATTCTGAGTTTTAGAGTCAAGGCTTTATTCAGACAGAATATTTACTTATTTTAAATGCAGGTTAGATCAGAAGTTCCTGTTTACCTTCACGAACATTAAAATACGCTGACAAACTATTAATAATATGACAAACTGTTATATCTTAATGCTCTCGCTCTAATGTGTCATCATTCCTATAGAAAGGTTTTTACAGAGGCTCTCTGAAGAAGTCTTTCATCATAGTGTTATATATTTTAGTTTTTCAACATAGGAAAGTCTTTGATTCATTTTTTTTATTTTATATAAACGTTAACAGAACTCATTTGTTTCATGAATGTTTTACAGCACTAAACATTAATTTATATAGTTAACTATTTTATCTTATTATTGTTTTCATTATTATTATTATTATTATTGTTATCATCATCAAAGTGCTTGATATAAGAAGAATAAAACTGTTAATTAATATAAATGTAATTCATAATTAACCATTCAAATTCTTTGTGTTTGCATTTGCGTGTGTGTGTGTGTGTGTGTGTGTGTGTGTGTGTGTGCGTGTGTGTGTGCGCGCACTTTAGCACTATATTTGTCACCGCCACCATGAAGTATTTTCATTCTCATAGACACTTTCAGTTCTCCTCTTTTCCTCCTCCTCATGTCAGTAGTTCTTTGCTTATTTGCTGCTTATCATATAAAAGCGCTTGTCAAAAGCATCGTCCTTTAAGGTATGTGATTTTAATCCTGAGACTTGATCGTTTTAATCCAAGCTGCTTATATACAGTACCAACTGCAGATGCATTGCTTTAGCACACGCAAGGAAGTCTATAGATAGTTCTGTGCTGAGTACTCAGGGTGTGTGTGTGTGTGTGTGTGTGTGTGTGTGTGTGTGTGTGTGTGTGTGTGCATGCATATGTGGTGGGAACCTGTTTCTGACCTGTTAGATGATTTTTCAGTATGAATCATATCGCATTAGTTCCATGATGTGTACCTATTGGTTGATGTGAAATCTCTTTTATGAGGATGTGATCTTTATATAGCAAAAACGTGCAAGAGTTAAATTTGTTTTAAAAAAGGGGGCGGGGGGGACGGTGTAGGGACTGAGATGTCAAAAACAGCATCCTTGCATCACAGTAGATGTTTAAACCAGTGTGATAAGCTGTGGTCACTGTTTTAATATCCACTAGGTGGAGCACTTCAGCCCTTTACCTAAATGAATGGAATAGAAATGAATCCACGTTCACACCCCAAGCCTTCACTTATCTACCTCATTGTAGTTCGCCAGGGGAAATTCAAAGAAATTCCAAACTTTTTTTAATGGATTGTTTAAAAAAAAATCATGCAAAACTTGCACAATCATACACATTGGACATATGCCACATCTTCCATACAGTCCTGAACTCGCTCCAAGACATTTCCACATGTTTTGGCCACCACAGGAGTTCCTGGGAGGCCGGTGTTTCAAACGTGAAGCAGGAAGTCAGATCATGGCTCTGGCGTACTGAGAAAACGTTCTACCTAGATGATATCCAAGTGCTAGTGAAACGCTGGGATAAGTGCGTTAGTCTAGCAGATTAGATATTTATCTTGATTATTTTAAAAGTCCCGGTTTGACTTGAACGACCTGTGAATTTTGGTCAGTGTCCTTTTACAGCCTGGAAGCAACATCTACGTGGGGGGTGGAATGGGGTGGGGGGGGGGCACCATGGCCTCCCTCTGGGGCAACACGGCCACTAATATTCAACAAGGAGGCGTGGTTACTTTTCTGTCAATCATATTGCATATCAAATGAGAATGTTCTCCTCGTATAAGAATTTGCGTGCTTTTGTGTTTTTTCAAGTGTGGATTTGTGATTGTACTGTGATTTCAATTTGTTGGCCTTTTTTTTTAGAATTATTTATTCTTTTTTTTTTTTTTTTTACAAAAGCTGAATTTTTCAAAGGTGCCATTATCTTTTATTATGTTTCTGATCCTTTTTTGTCCATCTGTCCCTCAGGATAAAGAAAAGCCAGTGCAGCCCGTTAAGAAGCCGGAGGCAGCAGTAAGTGCGGAGGGTGAACATGTGCTGAGTGAGGGAGAGGAAGCACACATCACGGATACGGTTGTCGAGATCGAGGAAACCGTGGAGGAATCGCGTGTGGCGCGCATCACGCGCAGCGGGCGGCAACGTGTGGACGAAATCAAGAAGGCCTTCAGCAAGGAGCAGATGGAGAAGACCAAGCAGAGAACCAAAGAAAACCTGGAGAAAACCCGTCAGAGAACCAAGGAGAACCTGGAGAAGACGCGCGTGAGGACTCGCGAGAACTTCCAGAAGACCAGGCAGAGCCTTGGGAAGAAGATGAGCAAGATAGGGACGAAGATCAGACCCAACAAGGAGCGCAAAGAGAAGATCCGTGTGTCTCGCACGAAGTCGCTCAGATCCGACAAAAAGGTCTACGCTCGCTCGAAGATCACCACCTACCGAGTGCCGCCGTTCACCTTCTACGTGAAGAAGATCCGAGAAGGTGTGGAGGAGCCCGAGCCTGAAGACGAGCCTGAGGATGAAGCTGAAGAGCTGGAAGTGGAGGACAACGAGGAAGCCGAGGTGAAGGAAGCCGAGCTGGTGAACCTGAGCAGTCCTGAGGAGGGCCTGCACGAGGCGGCTGAACGTTCGCAACTCGTAATCCAGGATTCGGTGCAACCACGAGAGAGAGGAAGTCAATGAAGCTGAACACACAGGAGCCCCTCGTCCGGAAAATAAATAAATAAATAAATAACCATGTTTGGAAGTCTGGAGCTGGGAATGAAGGCTACATGGACGTAGACGCAGACGTAACTGAGAAGAGTGAAAGTCAAGGCACTAAAGCATGTTGGATTTGAGGAACAAAATCATTTACATTAAGCTGTTTCTATCCAGGCAGGTGTTTCTAATTGCAGACTCGAGCTGAGAATGAGCTGGTGATTAGTATCAGGTTTACCAGGACGCTTTTACGACTTTTAGTCCGTTAATCAGAACAAGAGAGAAATTTTGCATTAATTATAGTTTGGTTTGGTTTAATCTTAATCTACACGTAAATGCAGAAAACCGGAATGGAAATATTAAGCGACCTAACGTTTCTGCAGTTCTACATCTCCACCTTTTGGCTCATATTTAGCAGCAATTTTTTTTTTTTTAAACACAGCATTCAGAGCTGAATCAGAATCCGGAGGTATGTTTTTGGTCCAGGTCGCGCAAAACGCACTGCACTAATGGTTCAATGCAACTTGGCTAAACATTGCAAATGTAAAAGCACCATAAGAGTCTTGGGTCCTTAGAGACTGCAATTAGAAACCGACCCTCAGGACAGTCGTAATTCGAACCGGGTGATCCCTGAAGGTGTTGCAGGCGTCCACGAGAGGTCGACATGGATGTCAGGCTTGGACATGGATACGTCATCTGAATTGACACGCGTCAGGTTTAATAGTTGCTCCAAACATTATATGTGTAATTGTTCATTTGTTTTGGGAATGATTTTTCGCCAGGTTTTCACCTAATGATTCTGCTTTTAAGGAAAAAAAAAAAAAGGATTTGAATCCAGGTTAACCAGAACCACCCTTCATTTGTTTAGGAAATGTAAGATCATGTAACATTTTTTCATTCAGCTGAATCCAACTTGGAAAATACAGAAGAAAGATAAAAGAGTGCAGATGATCTATTACTAAGTTTATTACGTCTTGAATGTGTTATTGTTGAGGGTCGGTTTCACAGCCAGTGGGTCTCATTCATCAGAGTTTGCTCCTTTTTTTTCTTTTTCTTTCCCTCATCCCAAAAGACAATTTGACAAAAATCTGGAAGAACATTCCAAGTCTGAATGGTGATCTGATGGTTTTGAGCCAAATCTTCATGAATTATAACAAACCGTTGGCATAATCGGTCTCGCATAATAGTGCTAGAATTAACACAATACAACATGATTCACCCAATTTCCTATTAAAACTCAATGCTCAAAGATTTGGATTCGCATTAAAGCAACACTGCTAACTTGTTCACAATGTATATGGGTGACGTACTTGTTAGTGAAATTACCTTCATAAATACCCTCTAAATTTACTAAGAATAAAGAAGCAAGCTTTGGACACCAAACATGTCTCGGCTGGAACACGCCCGCTTCATTTAGGACACATGCAGGTTTGGATCTTACTGATATTTTTTCATATGGCAGTTGCGTGGTTTATCTTAACGCTCTTTAGCATCACCTAAAATGATTTCATACTTACACAAATGTCACCAACGTCACCAACAAGCCTTTTATGCAAGAAGTTGAACCGAGGCATTGGATTCTTAGTCATGGATTAAATATCATTTAACAAAACAAATCAATCAATCAATCAATATATATACACGAAGAGGTCAAAAGTATGTAGACACCCGACCATCATGCTCGTATTCGCTTCTTTCCCTCTTTGCCTATTACCACAATGTTGGAAGCACAGAATTGTACTGAGTGTCCTGTTTTTGTTTGTTTTTCTTTTCTGCACCGTTACAATTTCTCTTCCCTGGAACAAACAGGTCCGAACAAGTTCCAGCATGACAACGCCCCGAGCTCCTTAAAAGGGTGCGGTTTGGCAAGATTAAAGAGGAAAAGCTCAAGCATCCTGAATATCAAACCCTATGAAAAACCTTAGATGAACTGGAACTGGAGCCTCTTCTACCTCCCAACATCAGTACCTGATATCAGTGGTGCTGAATGAAGACAAATCTCCACGCAAAACCGAGTGGAAAACCTTCCCAGAAAAGCGAATGTTTAGGGTCCATGTTAAAGAAATCCATACAGTATGGGTGAGATGGTTGTGTGTCCAGATACTTTTGACCATATAGTGTATGTCACACTGCTGATATGAATTACGTGAAAGTGGCAACATTTACGGTTTAGCGGTACCGGTTACGATCCTGACTTCTTTCTGGCGCAATAAGGAAACCACCCGAAAGCTGTGTGGGTTTTTTTTTTTTTTTTTATTTACTTTTTACTTTTACTTAATCGCGACTCCGATCAACACGCAATTTTATTATAATTTAAATTTTATTATTTATTCTGGTTACTTTTTAAATGAAAGTACGTAATCTGAAATATTTTATGGGACTTTAAAACTTTTTTAAAAAATAATAATAATTATTATTATTATTATTATTATCATTTGTAAATGAGCTCTCATGCAGTACCCTTACAGTCCACTAGGGGACATTATGGGAAACCTTGGCTTATACTGTTAACATTAAACCACCAAAATGTCATGTTTTTGGGTTTTTTTCATGCTAACCTTTTTTGTTTGTTTGTTTGTTTTTGGTTACTCTGCTAACTCAGTAAGCGAAACTTAATGTAAAGTGTATCCCAAGTGTAGCAAATCCAGGTGCATGTTTGATAAATGAGGCCCACTGACCTGTAACCGACACCTTCAACCTTAAACTGATGAGGGGTGTTTAGGGATGTACATTTTGCTTGCTTTCCAGTACTTTTACAGAGTTTTTCTTTCATTCGTAGCTATTGAAACATCTGAAGCATGCCTGGTGCTGTAGCGTTTCTCCTGTACATAACCGAATCTGAATAATCACTTAAAACATTTTCACTTCTTCTGTACATATGACACATCAGCACGGAGTCAGTATTACTTTAGCTGTAATTTTTCTTACCATGATATATATTCAAGTGAAAGATAAGATTTCCTCTACCAGAAACGTCTCTGTCCTGCTTCAGATCAGAAAGAAGTGAAGAAAGAACTGTATGTATATGTGAAAGAGCATGTACTGTGCACTATGACACATTTTTATATGCATGACGGCAAATACAGTACACACTATTAGAGTATTAGAACATGAACATGTGTTATGACAGCTTGATATTTTGCAGGTGTTTTTTTTTTTTCTTTTTCTTGGTCATGCTTTCCGGAGCACGGGAGAGAAACCGGGACACAAGTGTTTAAAGTCTGGCCTCGAACCATTAGTCAGGTTTCTGTTTATTTCCTGTCTGTCTGCAGTGAGTGATTGTTTCGGTAAACCCCAGCTCTAATCAGCTCCAAGGCTCGCTCTGTTTTTACAGTATCTATGGCTTCTAGATGCTTGTTTGTGGTTTTCTTTTTGTTTTGTTTTTTTTTTTGTTTTGTTTTTTTGGATTGAAAGACATGTAAGATGCTTTGCATAAGGAAACAATCCCTCTTTTTGCTGAGGTCCGTTATTGCAGGAATGAAAATAAAGAAATGATCACTGGACAGAAATCTCTGGTGGACTTGGTTTCTCTTTCGATATTTCTCGTTCTGCAGTTAATCTCCCTCCCCCTTTTTCCTTTTCCCTTCTAATGAACTGGGTCCTGCAGTCACACACACACACACACACACACACACACACACACACACACACACACACACACACACACACACACACACACACACACACACACACACAAAGAGAAAGATAGAACATCTTTTATGGAAAAATTTAGCAAATGAATAGTAGGTAAAAACAGGGCCATTTGATGATCTTGTATATAAAGCAGAATTCACAAAGAGGATAATGCTATGTACTTGGACATACCATTCCTCTCTCTCTCTCTCTCTGTCCTCGATGTCTCAGTGGACTTCCATTAGTGAAATCAATGCAGCAGAATCTGATTAAGGAAAGTGCTTTCTGCAAAGATCTACAATGAGAGGTTGCTTGGACACTTTTGGTATGTGTGTGTGTGTGTGTGTGTGTGTATATACGCGCACACATGCACATTATGTCAGCTGCCAGACACAAACCAGAAAGTGGATGATGGTCGATGCAGCGTTAAATCTCCTTAGAGCCCTGTTTTCCAAAAACTCTTCCACAGTACAATCCAATGCTAAAGTAAAGATCAACCGTGTTCAAATGCTCCGTCCTGCATCGTGGCGTCGTTTTATTTCATTTTTATTCTGAATAGAATTAAAACTTCATTCTCACTGCAGTGCTTTGATGATGCTTTAATTATAAGCATCCCAGCAATCATCTTCATTACTGAATTAAGCTCAGACAGCAGCACTAATGGATTTATAGACTGTAAATTCCAACACACTATCGTTCCTATAGCAACAGCTTGTCCATACAAACTTGTATTGCCGACACTTTATATAATCTAAGGCTAATAACACATTTGTTTTTAATGATTTATTATTTATGGAAGGAGTCTCCGGTGCCAGAGCCTAGTACTGTATTTCCTTAGTCGCAGGAAAAAAGGTTGAATGGTGCGGTTTAAAGAAGGCCCACTTGGGGCCCCCTGCACTCGTTCCTGATGACCTTGCGGAAAAAGATGCATCATTCCCAGACATTGCTTGCCCCTTCTAGATATGTGTGGAACAATCGTCTATACCTCTAAATTGCATTCATTTAACAGGTTAGAAGAAGATAGACCTCAAAACAGGAAATATTCTGTATCGACTGGGGGTTCATGCATGCATACATATACTGTATAGTTAACACATTCACACACTCACAAGTCTGGTCTCTCTCTCTCTCTCTCTCTCTCTCTCTGTAAGATACTATCAAAAGCTTCGCAAAGCAGATTCACAGAAATGGGAAGGAAGAAGCACACAGATTAAAACATCATAATTTTAGATTCTCGGTGAGAATTCGAACACTTTGTACACTTCAACAACTTATATTGTTATATGATATTTCAGGATGTTCAAAAAAAAAAAAAAATCATCACGGGGTGTCGATATATCAGGACAGAGACCATGAGATCAATGGGTGACTTGAAAGTGGAAATGACCTAAAGTGGTCTGAAATGCTGCTTGTTTTTCCAGTATGAACCACCACCAGTGCACATACTTCTAACTTTTTTTTAAACAGTTAAATAATGATGGCCTGCTCTGTGACTTAATTCTTTGCAAAACCCTGAAATCAACGTCCTCTAATTCTGATCAATGCTTAGGGAATGATAAACATGCTGTATGTGTTTAGAGGGACGGTTAGTTCTGCTTTTGTCTACAGAAAAGACAAATAGGCTGATGTCATTTTGACCTTGTCCCACAGGAGTTCTTTGTTTTTAGCTTTTATATCTAGCTGCGCATCAATGACTGTTTACCACATGCAACGTAACTCGAACATGGATTTGCATTTTCTAACGTCAGGGTCCAGTTCTGACACCGAAACCTCTCTCCTCCTGTGTCTATTCCGTGCGCTTCAAAAGGCCGAATGGCACTTCCGTGTGTGTGGGCGTGGGTCTGCCAAGATTTCAGAACAAATTATCCTAAGTGATCTCTGAAAATGTTCATGAAATTACTACAGTATGTCAAAAACAAGACATGTTTTTTACAAATAAAATTCAGCATGATTTGTAATCGTCTATACCGCTCTATCCCGTATACAGGGTCGCAGACGCCTGGGCTCGTATTGATAAAGCTTCTTAAGCCTAAAAGTTTCTCCTAGTGACGAAATTCTACGAAAATTCTTAGAATTCTGACATTTTCTTAGAATTCCCCCTTAAATTTAGGACTAAATCTTAGTAAAGATAAAAATGATTCACGAAACATCTTAGTCCTAAAAACGGCTCCTAAGGTAAAAATTGCTCCCATCAATCTGAAATGAATCAAATCAGTATGGTTAATAAATGTAAGAACTAAAAAATATAGTAACTTCTGATTGGAAATTGGTTTGGTTTGTTTCAACATTTGGCTGTTTAAATAACTTTAAGATATTTAGCCTATAACAAAAACTTGGCCTGCATTCATGATTAGACGATTTCTTTATATACAAACATTATGATTTCACTGTCTGTTCATTATCATATATTCAATTTTTACAAAGAGCACACTTTAAGACCTTTACAGATTTTGTATCAACCAATCACAGTCCTTGAATTGCTGCGTCATCCCTAGCAACTGGGTCAGCCACACCTCCTCAGTGACATAAACGTTTTTCTACAGTCCTTTCCTTATGCAGAGTTGCTCTGAGAAGTTTTTATTTTAGGACTCGCAGCTAGGAATTTTTAAGCTAAGATACTGTAGGACCTCTCTTTTTGTAAATACGGGCCCTGGAGTCTATCCCAGGTGACACGCTGGACAGGGTGGCCATTCCACTGCAGTGTGTACACACATACTGTATACACACTACGGGCAATTTGGGAACAAAAACTAGCCTAAGCTGCATGTCTTTGGATTGAGGAAGGAAACCCACCAAGCACAAGGGGAACATGAAAGCTCCATGGACACAGACCCGACGTGGGAATCGAACCCTGATCTTGGAGGTGCAAGGCGACCATGCTACCCACTAAGCCACGGTGCCGGCTTCTTTAGTTTTTTTATCACTAATATATTGTGTCTGCTGGCACCTAGGCTGATCTGACATCTCGAGCTGTCATCCTCATACTGTATCTAGTAATATCTAATCTACATATCAATCGATGAAGCTCCTTCTAGGGACTGTATTATCTTATTATTTTTCCAGACTCCTTTTCTTTCCTTATTCATCTCTATTGCTGTCCACTCTCATACCCCTAGCCATTCTTTAATGTCATCTCTCTGCTGGTCTTCCTACTCGCTGTTTTCAATTTCAATTTCTTTCTTTCATCAATCGTGATTAAGCTTCCCACTACCATTAGATTTGCTGGGTGTGTGTGTGTGTGTGTGTGTGTGTGTGTGTGTGTGTGTGTGTAAGAGTGAGTGAAGGAAGGAAAACAATAGGCAATCAGATAATTGCTCGATCAAAAAAAATATGCACATGTTTCAGAGGATTACAAAAAGAAAAATCGAAATGGTTCAAATCCAATCCGAAACAATCCAGTATTC
>QMIH01000247.1:83987-109444 GCA_003987875.1 Clarias batrachus | reverse complement strand
CTTCCTACTCGCTGTTTTCAATTTCAATTTCTTTCTTTCATCAATCGTGATTAAGCTTCCCACTACCATTAGATTGTGTGTGTGTGTGTGTGTGTGTGTGTGTGTGTGTGTGTGTGTGTGTGTGTGTGTGTGTGTGTGTGGATCTAAGGCAATTTGAAACATGCTCGATCAATATCTTTATGCACATGTTTCAGAGGATTACAAAAAGAAAAATCGAAATGGTTCAAATCCAATCCGAAACAATCCAGTATTCGAGCCAGTATCGGCTATGGGTGTATCTTTATGTATCATTTCACACTCACATGATTCTGTCACATGTGCTACTGAGGCACACCAGTGTTTTGGAAATTATGTCATGAGTATTCAAAATCACACATGACCGAAATAGGACGATCATTAGGGACTTGTTTAGGGACTCTTTATGAGTTAAAGTTAAGTATAAAGTTGCATAAGAGGATTTCATACACAACCATCTTTAGAGTTTACGGAGAAAGTTCTGAAAAAGAAAAATGTCCAATGAGCCGCAGTTCAAATGCACTGTCGATGCAAGAGATCAGAGGAGAATGACTGGACTGGACTATGCTATATCAAAGAGCATCTCTGAATGCACAAAACATCAAACCTTGAAGCAGATGGGCAACACCAGCAGAACACCACACCAGGTGCCACCCCGTCAGCTAAGACCAGGAAACTGAGGCTACAATTCACATGGGAGCACCAAAATTGGACAAGAGAAGATTAGGAAAATGTTGCCTAGTCTGACGAGTCTCAAATTCTGCTGTGACATTCAAATCGAACGATATGAAAGTATGGATCCAACCTGCCTTTTATCGACAGTTCAGGCTGCTGCTGGTGGTGTAAAAATTTTCTTGGCACATTTTGACTTTCGCCACTTAGCATCATTTCAATGACACAGCCTACCTGAGCATTGTTGATGGAAGTACTTGTGCTCTCTGGCTGTTACAAATTATTGTTAATATTGGAGACTCCTTCCTTTCTTCTGACTATGTATGTAAAGCGTCTGCCATCAAATGTTTCTGTGTAATTCTAAGCCTTAAACAAGAAGATAAATAAAGTACAATGGTGTGATTTTCCTCTTCAGAGTTGCTATTATGGATACAATACGAATCAACATGTACCTACCATGAATCAGCATTTTTATATAATGGTTTATTATAGTGAAATTCAAAACTTTCCCACAGGAATTAGGTTTGCATTTCTTTGTATGAGAGACCAACCGACTGCTTTTGTGCTATAATGTTGTAGTTTTTGCATTAGCAAAACGCCCTGTGATATTCATATCTGTACACTATATTCACATCTGGTTAACGCTGTTAACTCCTGGGGTGGGGGATCAAATCTCACCTCCGCTCTGTCGCATGGTGATTCTGGTGGGTTTCCACCGAAGACAAACACTGTAGGATGAATGGCATTTTCAAAAATGTGAGTAGTGTATGAATGGGTGTAAATGTATGTGGGTTTGCGCTATGTAATGGATTCCTGACAAACGCTAGTACGTTAAACTCACCTAAATATAGGTTATAGGGTGGTAAGATCAGGGTACATCTTTAATAATTTTTGTATGCATCATTCATCTTTTGAAGTACACTGCCTGGCCAAAAGAAAAAGTTGCCATTTCAGAAGGGTTAGATTATTGGGCAGCATTAAGCAAAGAAAACAACTAAGGAGATTTTAAATGGGTTAAAACACCTTCCACAAATTATAAAAACCTGGAACTGGATTGGGACTAAACAACTAAACCAAAGTGAGGCTAATCGGGAAAAAAGTCTTCAGTTTGTTAGGGAGCATAAAATTGGACTTTGGAGCAAGATGATGTTTCCCTTTGAGCCACTGTACAAGCCTCTGGAGGCAGTGTTATGATCTGGAGTCGCTTCAGTTGGTCAGGTCTAGACTCAGCAACGTTATGTGGCAATAAAATAAAGTCAGCTGATGACCTGAATGTACTGAATGACCAGGTTATCACATCGAGGAAGCACATGGAATCATTTTTGGCAAGTGCAGTCCTTTACCTTTCACAGTAATGCTTTAAACATCCATCGTTATTCTTTAAAATGTTATTATTATTTGAATTTTAATAATTCTTTAAGGTGAAAAGCATATAATTACACTATGTCTTTAAATATACATATTATGATGGGGGCTTGTTGGAGCTCTGCCCTAAATATAAATTCACCTTAAACAATATGTGACTCTTAGCATACCTATGTCTCTCTCTCTCTCTCTCTCTCTCTCTCTCTCTCTCTCTCCCTTTCTGCCGAACTGGTTTGAGATCTCCTCGCATTGATGTCTGCTTGGGATGCATATGGTGACTGAGGATGAGTCCACTTGATGACCATATGATGCTGGGACTTTATATCAGATTAAACAACTTGCATGTTACATTGAACTTTCAACCTCATAGTATACAGATATAAAAGGGACTGATTTATGGTCATGCTATCTGATAGCACACAAATTAGGATGGGTTTCCTGTTGAGTCTAGTTCTTCTCAAGGTTTCTCCCTATTGTCATCTCAGGGATTTTTTCTCTTGCCATCATCACCCTCAACAAACTGATAGCTGTAATCTAGGCTTTTTTCCCCCGTACATGTTCTAATTTATTTCCTTTTTTTATTCTGTAAAGCTGCTTTGTGACATTGACCATTGTTAAAAGAGCAAGAAGCCACTTGGCAACCTTCGTACTTCAGAGAATGTACCAGAACATCTACTGTAAACTCATTACCAGCCGTGGTTACATAGATTATGTCCCTGTCACATCCTGTTCCTTCAATTCATGGAAACTAACAAGGAACTGTCTGTTGATTTAAACCTTTATCATGTCCAGGATCTTCAACATCACAGGTATTTATCCTGGAGAGTGGAAGTTGGAGGTTGTCCACAATTACGGGAATATATGACTGTGTATTAAAAGGGCTTTTAGATAAAAAAAAAAAAAAGCTGTATTAGCTGCATTAATAATTATGGTAAAACTAGGACAGGAGGAATCTTTATGAAGTTAGTCAAACGTATTTGTGTGTGTAGGCGTTCAATCACAGTTTATGATTAAGGAAAAGTGTTTTCACACACGATGACATTTCACATTAAATGCATTTATTTATTTTTGTGGTTTGCTGGTTTAGACAAACCTTATAATATTTATTTATGCTGCGGTAAATCGTGACCTTGATATGAATAAATCAGACTTTCTAACCCTTAACCTGCCAATATCCCTCACATTCACTGAGGTAAAGTTGTAATGACGCAAACACTGCCAGTAATTCAGATGACTTCCCGCTGGGCTGTTCCGGGAACTAAGACGCGCACCCTCCGCCCTACGCCTTCAAACAGATCGCTCACGGCGGGAGGGAGTCCTATCCAGAGCGGTCAACCGACCCAGAGCCAAAAACACAGGCGCATACAACCGTGCTTGCTTTAAACCCCGCCTCATAAGACATCTCCGACGTTTTGATTGGACGTTATTACTTTCTCGCGCGGCAATTGCTTCAAGACCTGTCAATCATTGTGGAGTTAGTCTCTAGCGCACCCTTAGAGACAGAGCGCTAGAGACTACATTACTGCTGCTGCTGTTTCTGTAAAGTTAAGAAAACTCAGGTGTTGTTTGGTTTTAGTGTCCGTTTATAGTTTACTCACAAATATCGGGGTTGAAAACGGTTTGCTGAGGAGTCGTAACGCCTTAACAAGTTTTTTCCCCCTTCATATTTCTTCAAGCCACATCCACCATAGAGGGTAAGTACTGTATCCGAAAAACCACCGCATTTCAGTCAGCTTGTCTTTTTTTAACCAGAGACAATTCATATTCATCTATAAACTTTATAGAAACCTAAAATATTTACATTAGCACACCCGGGAAAATGTTAAATAGTGTTTAAAATGGATCGACGCTTGATTTAAGACGTCAAACTTGGACAAATATCAGTGCAAATGTAATGTTTATCCACGTAGCCAAAGTGTTAATCATCAAATATCCAAAAATACTTAAATATTAAATGTTATTATATGGGTTAAAAAATTCTCAACTGCTTTATATACACACATACATGTCTTAAAACGTGCTTGTTTTTGGCATTTTCTTATCGTTTTTTATTATCTTTAGTATGCAGTGCATACTAAAATTGTGAAGTAACATGTATGTTAATAATAAAAAATATAGCGATAAAATATTAAATGTATCATTGTGCTGCGAGATGTCAACCGTTATAAACGTTAACTTGAAAATAAAATACTTTTGCCTGCGTAAAACAGGCACGTGCCCTGCCTTTGCGCTGCATACGTCATGCACATCTTTATAAATATTTTATAACGCGTTTACAAGTAAGCAAGTGCTCGTTTTTAGTCTGCTCTCAGCTTATTATTGCGGTCGCCAAGAGGGGGTTGTCCCTCATTAAATACCCTCCCATGACGTCATCTTCCAGTATTTGGACCGAGGGAATCCTCTCTGTCTCTCTCGCGCACGCACGCGCTCTTGGTTGTCACCGGGTCCTCGTGCTGCACTTTCTGGTACCGTGACCTTTTAGTTTTGGTCACTCCAGGGCCTTTTGGGGACTTTTATTGTACTTGAGCGTGAACGAACAGAGTAGAGATAAAGGGGATTTTTTTAAAATCAGAGGCATGCTGTGCTCACGTGCTGCTGATTTTCCCCCAAATTTGAAGGTGTAGCTATGTGTGATTGTGTTTTACGTGCACGAGTAATCATGTAGAAAAAGCCCTTTTTTGCGCAATAATACAAAACCAAGTCAACCCGTGTACTTTCAGGTCATTCGTCAGTTTCTAGAAAAGCAATCTACACTGTCTGGCAGAAGAAAAAAAATCACTATTTCAGAAGTGACAAATTATTGAGTGGCATCAAGCAAAGAAAACCACTAAAGAGTTTTGAAATGACTGGAATAAACACAACACATTATTAATACCTGGAAGGATAGTGCTGAATCGTCGACTGTGTGGAAGAAATATGATCGAAATCACTTGAAGTTGCATAGTAAAAAAAAAATAATAAATCAGCAGTAAAAACTATTGCTATGCTTAATATTGAAAACAAGAGCATTTCCATACACACGTAATGTGGTGAGAACTCACAGGATTGGCACTAATCATCTGTGTGTTCATAAGAAAACAACTTATTAGTGAGACTAATCAGGAAAAAAATAGCATAAAGATTATTTATTGCAACAAGGGGAAGAAGTTCACGTGGTGTTGTTCAGATTAACCCTGTCCCAGAGCAATGGCTTTATCAAGGTATGAAAGAAGGCGCCTGAATTAATTGGCTGATTGATTGACTTCCATCATGCCACTGTACAAGTCTTTGTAGCCAGTGTTATGATCTTGGGTTGCTCCAATTGGTCAGGTTAAGTCTCAGCAACGTTATGTTGTAATAAGATAAAGTCAGCTGACAACATGAATGTACAGAATGACCAGGTTATCACAACTATGGAGTTTTACTTCCCTGATGGCACAGGCATATTCCAGGACTCAAATTGTGAAAGAGTCGTTCTGAGAGCATGAGGAATCATTTTCACACATGAATTCGGCCACCACATTGTCTGGTGTAATCAAAGTTAAAGTTTTTTTTTTTTTTGGCCAGGCAGTGCAAGCCTCATCATTAATTCACTTCACCAAAATAACTTCTAAAAATATTTAAACTTTTTATTCCTTTATGCTCTAGGATTGGTCCAATCAGAGATGAGACAAAATTCTTGTCTCAGGAGGCGAGATTTGTCCTTGGGTTGGGGTTACAGCGAATGGTGGGAAGTATAACAAACCTAGCGTAGCATAAGCCTGCTAACAAATTGTCTCATATGATATTTTTTATTTTATATACCACGCAAAAAAAACGATGAGTTTTTTATGGGAAAAAATTCAAAGATATGATTTTATAAAACGTCTCGCATTGATGCTTCTTATGGTGACCCAGATATATTCTTACACATTCAAGTCAGGGAAAAAGTTTTTGTGAGATATTGCCAAGTTTTTTTTTTTTTTTTCCAAAAGGAAGAATGTTTTCTTAGGCACACTGTGGTCCCATTCTGTGGTCCCTTATTTCAGTATTTCTTTAACAGGTTAACACAGAGCTCCCCCAAAGTATGTTAACTTTCCAGTTGAAATAACTGTCAAGATGATGTATGTCATAGTTCTAATTCTTCTTATGTATAAACACACCATGGTAGGATATTTGTGAATGAGCTACTGCTGATCCATGCCCCCACTACCCGATAGAGAACAGTGAGCCAGGGGAGCAGTGCTTCTTTTACAAGGTCACATTAGGGACAAAATCTGATTGGCTTGTAAATGGGGGGAAAATGGGAATGTTTTGGCATTAGTATCAGGCTCAAGCTCCTGCTTGTAATTATGACTTGAAAATGCGTTTTGGGTTGCATAATGTTTTCATCATACATCTAGATGTTACTTAAAAACATCTGAGAAATGGGCCTCAAAGGTTGGATCGTGTTTGGTGTTTGACTATGGTGACAGCAAACATGAACTTGAAACCAGTGATAGAACTTGAAACCAGTAGTTTACATAATAAACGGGAGTGTAAAAGATGAGGAGGAATGTTACAAAATTAGACACAGAGAAAAGATCATTATCAGTGTATCTCTCACACACTCACTCACACACACACTCACTCACACACACACTCACTCACACACACACACACACACACACACACACACACACACACACACAGGAGTTTATTTAAAACCTTTATATCCGTAAAGCTATCTCCGCCTATATCTCCATTTCTTTATTCTAATTTTGGCACTGCAACAATGACGAGCACTCGCATTTCTTTATTGTATGGTTTTCACCTTGTGCTTGTTGGTGATCCGTGCAGTATGAGGAAACACTTACTGGAATAGGCGACACCGGGATGCTATCTTTGCCAAAGCTGTAATTATAGACGTGCTACTGGATGAGCCAATAAATAAATATGCCTTGAAATGTCACACACAAACAGGTAACAGATGAAATGGAGAAAATGAACAATGCCTTTTTGTATGCTGTATTTAAAAAAAATTTTATTTAGTACATTTCCTAATAGAGACTCCTATTTCTGGGTGACTTTGTCCACATTTACATGGCACAAAGGGTTATGTAAGGGGTTCGATAAGGATGAAAATCATATGCTATGACTTGTAGTCTCCCGCACTTGATGCAAGTGAAGACTAGTTACATATTATACACATCTTTCTATGTGTATACATAGAAATCTATATAGAGCGCATAGAGATGTACACTCACTGGTCACTTCATTAGGTACATCTTGCTATTACTGGGTTGGACCTTCTTTTGCTTTCAAAAATGCCTTAATTCATTGTGGCATAGACTCAGCAAGGTTCTGGAAACGTTCCTTGGAGATTTTGGCCCATATTGACATGATGGCATCATACAGTTGCTGCAGATTTGTCGGCTATAAATCCATGGTGCGAATCTTCCATTCCACCACATTCCAAAGCCATTGGATTAAGATCTGGTGACTATGGAGACCAATTGAGTAGAGTGAACTTATTGTCATGTTCAAGAAACCAGTTTGAGATAATTTTAGATTTTTTGCTATGGTTTGGTATTCTGTGCTCATAAAGGGAAGGACATGGTCAGCAAAAATACTCGGGTACCCAGTGGCATTTAAAGGTTAATTAAATGGGTAATAATGCACAGAAAGCATGGAAAGAGAGGTGGTCTCTGCCCATTTGCTTCAAGGTTGGACATGCTGTGTGTTCAGAGATACTCTACTGCATACATCAGTTGTAATGAGATGTTCTTTGAGTTACTATTGCCTTTATATCAGCTCGAACCTCTGGAATCAACAAGGCATTTTTGCCCAAAGAACTGATCGCACTGGATATTTTCTCTTTTTCAGACAATTCTCTGGAAATTCTCTCTAGGGTTGTGTGGGAAAATCTGAAAAGTTCAGCAGTTTCAGAAATACTCAGTCCATCTGTCACAAAAAACTGTACAGCATTCAGAGTCACACAAATCAAAATTTTTTTCCCATTCTGATGCTCGGCTTTGAACTTTGAACAGAAGGCTGCCTTGCGTGTTTACATGCCTTAATGCCCTGAGTTGCTGACATTTAATTGGCTGATTAGATATTTGCCTTAACATGCTGTTGGACCGATATTTGTAAAGAAGTGGCCAGTGAGTGTAAGAATGCATTCAGGTCTCAAGTGGATAAGCACATTTGTTGTGTGCAGATAATGAGCTGGCTTGATGTATTACATCAAATGCGTATTTTATATACTCTGCCAAAAAATAAATGAATATGGAATTGGTTTAAAATGTTAAACCAAATTTCAAGTGACTAATAAGAGCTACAACTAGGACTTCTGTTTTGTTACTATATTGACAATCTTAAACCCCATAAAAAAAAACCCACTTAAAGCCACTTTTATGTCTTTCTTTTTAATAAAACACTGCCTTAGAAGCCTCATACTCGGACCGACACCCAGTCATGTGGTCTTGTATCAAGTTACATTGGTGTACATGTATGTGCAGAACCATGTGTGGTTTAAAAATATGCCTGGCCAGTGTTATTTATTCATCTACTCTTTATCTTAACCAGTGAGTCAAAAAGACCCTGATTGAATGAGAAGATGAAAGTCTCTGTAGTCATTTCACCGTGTTTTACACAAGCGCACGTGTTTGTAAAATCTAGAACGACAGAAAGAACATCATGTACTTAGCACATCAGTTTGCTGAGGCAAGGCAGAGTCAGCAGACGTCACGTCTGTCACACACTTTTAAACCCATCCAGTCCCTGAGCAGTGATAATTCCCTCACGTACACTGTGTGGTCACAAGTTACACTTGCTCTTTTGGAAAGCCTTGACTCTGGATTTTAGAGCATGTTTATGAGGATTTCTATTCATTCAGGTACAAAGAGCATTACACAGACCAGGTACTGATGTCTGATGGAGTCTGTTCGTCCCAAAGATGTTCAGTGGGGTTTGAGGTCAGGGTTCTTTGCAGGAGTTTTTCCACTTTGTAGTGCAAGAACAAAGATTTTTGTAAAGGATTAAATATGTGGGCATGGACTTTTTCAGGGGGGGTTGTGATTTAAATGTCATATATTATACACCTATTATATTATAACACAACTGAAAGTCCTTGTTAAGAGTTAAAGAAGGTTAGGTTCCTGATTTTCTTGTTTAAGCCCTCGCCAGTGAACATGGAAAGATAAACATTAGGAATAGATTTATTTTGTGCACTTAGTTTGTATACGCACTCTGAATGAGTTAAAATGAAATTTTGCAGAATTAGGACCCCTTTAAGTCATATACTGTGGAATGTCCTTCGCAGTCACAAGGACTTAAGACCTGTTGGAACTTTTGGAGTGACATTTTTACAGCATTGTTAAAATATTACTATTGAAATAGCTCTATTTGTCTGTCACTGAGGCTGCTGTGGCACGCGACGGTGCCTTACTGAAGCGCTGTGATTGATGAATCAGCACTGACGGTCTCGATATAAGAGGAACACTAAAATATTTACTCCATTCTTCCTCCAAGTTCGTTTTTTTTTTCCGCTAACTGAAGATGTAGAGCTGTTTTCCTCCCTGTGGTCTGATCTTACATAACCTCAATCTTACCCTCAATCAAGGTGCCTCGCCTCTCACATAAACCATGCTGTGACTTCTGACTAATGAGACAATAAAAAAGCCCTAGATCTCATTTGAGAGTTATGTAACGCCTCTTACGGGTTACAAATTCACCAAAAAAAAAAAACCTGTAATAAAATGTTGTGTTATGTTTTTTTGGTTGGAATTTTTAAAACTTTTTCTTCCTTCCTTATAATGTCTAACAAAAACCTTTTGTGTTCAATGGGAATTATATACTGTAAAATCAGCACTAATGCGGAAAGATGAGATGTTTAGCCGGGTGGTTAGGGTTAAGATGTAGTGATTTGATAAAGGCTGAACAATGGAAATGAAAATGAGATTAGCGCATGGAAGTGTTATTGGATTTTCTTAGGAATATTTAGTTACAGTTACTATAGCATTTGATGTAAACTGATATTTACAAGGTAATTAATTTTTAATTACCTTTAAATTACATTTATTACATAATTTAAAAAAAATTGGTTAGTCAATATGATTATCCCAAGCGATAACAGGAAGTAACCTGTCCTAGAGGAGTCCCATTAATTACTAAAAACAGTGATTATTTAATGAATAAATTAACTTCACATCTCCTTGATTGTGATTTCATTCTTCATAAAAACAACTGCTGTAATAATTTAACTTTATAAACCTCCAGATCGGTATTCACACACAAGCGTGTTACTTGCTAGAGCAGTCCAATTTAATCAGTTATGCAGTTCAATCATCAGGGTCCACCTGATATGATATTATTACAATACCTAGGTGCAGAATAAATTTGTATTGCGATTCTGTAAGTATACAATTTTTTTATAAATATCCCTATTCAATATACATTTTTCTCCAATTTTGTTCCAACTTTGTTTCTACCTCACAGAACGCTTTGCTGTTTGCCAAGAAGAATCAGCTGCTTGCCAATTTGTGAATAGTTTAGAGCACCCCACCTGCAGGATTATAGCGGAACTGCAACTTTTTACCACCACAAACGCAGACATGGATAGATAAAAAAAATTTAATCATTCGAAACATGAATTGCCATGCAACAGAATCGCAATGCATAACCGAATCGACCCCCCCCCACTCCATCTATACAGCTTAATCAAACTTTTGTTGGTTTATTTGATTTATTTAATCAGTGGGTCTGATTTGATTCAGAATTGATTCAAACTAAAAATTCTTTAAGTAAACTTACATACATAAGATGGTCTAAAATTGCTGAATTGTTTGAAAATACTGCAGCTTTAGTAGAAAATGCCAAAAAAAAAAAAAAAAAGGTTACGATACAGCTAGAGCTGTGAATCCTGGGCAGACTTTTGATTCAGTTCGGTTAGATTCTTGGAAATTAACATTTTACATTCATTCATTTCAAATTTGTCTAAAGCAATTATATTTCTTTTAGGTTTTAAAGTATCATTAATTACTACCCTTTTTGAACTGGGATGAGCACCTGGTGCTGGTTATGCAAACAGGTTATATAATTGATAGTGCTGGAAAAACCGGTTCACCTTCAGTCCATTTTAGTGAGAATGCTGGATTCAAGATATTAATTACTCCATTGCACAACTATGTGGTTTACTTTCAACTGCGCATGAATTCCTTTGTACATAATTGATGAATATATTTCTTAAGGACTTATTTAGTATGAGATTCCACTGCATAAGGCTCCTGGACTTTCTGATAGTTTTTAAAGCTGTAATTGTGTGGACGATGTAGAAATACGAAGTTGTTCTGTTCTGCTGCTGCATTTGTACAGATGATCAAATCATACACTGCACTGGAAGTTTCCTGCATTTCCTCCTAACCTTGTGCTCGAGAACATACAAGAAGTGCATAATTTCTCAGACTTTTAGGCAAACTGACAATCCCAGGCATCAGCTGTTACTCTCATTTTTCTTGCGGTACTTCGTTTTCGCCTTTTGCTGAAACGAAATCCATTGCATGCACACTGATGTGCAGGGTTTCTGTTTTGTTTTTGTCAGTTCCTCATTTAATGTTTTAACTCAAAAGGGTACAAGCGGGTGATCTGAACTTGAACTTGAAAAATTTTAATTGAAAATTAAAAAAAAAATTTTTTTTAGTTGGCAGATAGTATGATAGTTCTGATAGGTAAGTTTAGTGTCAGCTTTATGGTTTGCACAAATAATAATATCTTTTATACACATTTCACTCTGTGTATAAAAGACCTGTTGAAACTCACATCAATACATGAATTTCCCAGCATTTATTATTTTTCAGTAACAGGGGTTTATCCCACTTCTGCATTCCATTGCAAAGAATGACATAATAAATTTTTAAAATCTATTTTAATAATATACAGGGATATTAAATGTCATAGAACATCCATAAAACAAAATAGTTCCTGTTATCACTGTTGGTATAGCAGCTATAACCCATTATTTTTTTTCACCAGCTTCTACAGTAGAAGTAGAAGACTTTACAACCCGGAGTGGTGTTCACAGTGATTATTTTTCATATGCATCCTGCTCATTTCAAGCATAAATTTGTGAATAACCTATAGTTTTTCTTTATGTGCATCCTCTGCGACACATTCCCACAAGAACTGAAGTAAAGCTGGTTGTAACACAACATGACCAGCTCTCTCTTATCTTTTTTCCTATCAAAGTCGTTGTTGAATTAAAACCACAGTGCCACAAACTTGCATTTAAATTTTTTTTTTTTGGAAAGTAGAGATGTACACATGTGTACACAATAAAGTAATTAAGTGACTTTCTAGCCCATGGAAAAGTCAGTTCTTAGGAGGTTTGCTATTGAACCAGCACTAGTACCAGACATGAACTAGCACTTGGTTTATTTTGGTGGAAAAAGGGTTAGTGTGGTTTTAGGTTGATAAAATGTAACAGTGTTTGTATCTGTGATGTCGCAGACTCCGGCCAGTGAAATAACTCTGTACTCTGTTTTTGTTTACTTCCTCAGTTATCATCATTCAACCAAAATGAGATTTAAACCTGACAATCACCAGTTCTGTTTTTGGAACAACGTGATGACAATAATAATTCATGTTCATGGACTAAAACTGACAGTAACAGAATCATAGAGTTTTTAGACTAATGGTTGAGTGAATATACTCCTGGCTTACTTTCGACTGCAAGAAATTGTTCAGCATTCGACTTTGCTTAGACCTTCTGACATGCCAGAAAAAACAATTGTTTTAAGAAAAAAACCCTGGATTAAAAAATGATCTCTCAGTTTAAATCAAACCGGGATGTTTGACTGTGCAATAACAACACATTAAAGAGGGTAAAAACTCCCTTTATTTCTCTATATAATCCCCTGCTAGACTAATGCTCTTATACCAGAGTTTCATTAGTGCTTGCATCCCAACGTTTTAAGGAGCCATAATCAGATAACCTGCTTTAAATCTGAATCACTGGCCTCCCAGGAACTCCTTTAATGACCCAAATATGCAGAAATGGCCGGGAGCGAGGTCAGGATTGTACAGGGGATGTGGTAACAGCTCCCAGCCACGTTCCTGTAATGTGCAAGTGGCGTTGGTGAATGATTGTGTGTACTGTTCTCGCAGACAGATGCATCTCTTCAGTAAGTTGCCGTCAAGCTATCTGTCGATTTTCAACGATCAGACGTTCCACTCACTGAATGTTCAGAAGAACAACTGCCGTGGGCTCCGACCCTCCTTAGCCGGGATTGTCATTCACAGATGTACAGACTTCTTTAAAACGCTCAAATGTCTTACTGTGGCTCAGGGTCTCATCACAGAGGTTCTTTCTGTAAACACTGCACAAACATATAGTCAGAGCATTAATACAAGCCTAGGATTTTTCTACTTAATTAAAAATTGTTCAGCAATCCAAACAATCATATTTGAGAAACACGATGATGCGAGTTTAATAGAATGCTACAGTAGAAGGACAGCGTTAGAGTAATAAACAGGCTTTTGTTGCTAAAGACTTTAAGCTGCTTTATGGGCTCTGCGGAAAGGAAAAAAGTGTGTTTGTGTGTGTGTGTGGGAGAAAGAGAGAGGGGAGATAAATATGTAATTGCAACGACAGAGTGGGAGGTGAGAGACAAAGGAAGGAGATGGAAAGACGTGCGTCTGTGACAAATGAAATTGAGCCAGAGGTCAGAAAAGTTTGCGGTCACTGCAGCAAAGATGTGGGTTATGGTAGCGAATAGAATGATTGTGTTTATGTGCACAGTACGTTTTGTTTTAATGCAGTGTTTTGTAGATTTTAGTTCATTGGTCTAGATGAGGCATTTAGTAAAATATATTTATGAGTATTATTTTCTGTAGAATGAAAGTTGTGAGGGACAGTTCTCTCATCTGTTCTTTCCACCTGAGTTTTCCAATTACAAGAGTGGCATCTGAATCTGATAAACTGCTCCAAGTCCAAAGTGGCACATGCATTTGTTTCAGGAGCATTTAATCTGTCCATTTATCCAATCTATCACAACGGTCTGATCTGCTCTCGCAGCAAAACAGCTCTGTTTCATTCCAGCCAATTGATTTTTATCTCTGTCTCGAATGCATAACAGACTTGTGCCAGGAAAGACCAAGCTGGTTGGCACTGAAGCAGGAGCATGTTGATTAGATCTTTGTCACACCTATATCTGGTTTTGCTTATACATAACCGACTTCCAAATAAACGCCTTTCTGGCTTCTTGAATTCAGAGCCGATTTTCGGGAAGAAAAAGAAAAAAAAAAGCAGTGTTTTATTATGAAAGTGCGAGTACCTCAGCAGCCAGACGATGGACCGGGCTTAAACAAGGCCTAAAGCCACAAAAAGCTCACTGTGTGCTAGCGTGTACTGATTTGTGAGAAGGTGTGTGTGTGTGTTTGTGTGTGCGGATAAGCAAACCTGCGAGTGCTGAACAGGATGTGTGTGTGTCGATGGGTGGCAGGATGAGGCAGCCTCTCTGAGTCTTGGTTTCGAGGTTTTCCTCTGAGAGCGGATGCTCTCGCTGCTGTCTGATCGGCTGCTGTAGATTGGAGGTCTGACAGCACTCGGGCGATGTGGATGTAGGGCTCCTTTCTCAGTAGGCCGTCATTGTTTCCTCTCAGCGCTGCTGGTGAGGGTTCAGAAAGATGCCACAAGCGCTAGAGCGCAAGAGTGAGCTGACTAATCGGTTTCCCTTAACGAGCATTAGAACCGCACTGCAAACCGACACTGAGCTTGTTGTTGAGTTTGCTCTTTTTTTTATATATAATATTTCACACAATCATCATGAGAGTTAAAGTATAATTAGATTTTCCTGTTTTACATCACAGTGCAATTTCAGATCTCTTGAGCTTATTGTACAGCTGTATATACTGTATTAACTGTATATGTGTACAGTTACATACTCATGCATAGATATTTCCAGTTTTTGATTAGTTTTGATGCTTTTATTGGACTTTTGTTTAACTATTATATTAAACTACAATATTCTAAGATTGTTTCTGTAACTGTAATGTTGAATTTATCATTTAAGGTATTTCCTGCTTTTTATCCAAGTAGATATTCAGTTTAGCTCAGATTTTTCAGCCAATTCAGAGTTCAGTTTAATTCAGTACACTACTCTATATTTAAATTAGACACAGTTCAGTTCACATTAGCTTGATTTAGTTTCTTTTGTGATCATTTGACATAACTGAGCTTGAGATCAATGGTGTTAAGTCTTCATTCAGTTTAATTACATTCAATTATATTCAGTTTTATCGTTTTTCGTCCAGTTTGATTCTGTTTCTGATTTGGATCATTTTAGTTCAATTCAGTTTAGTTAGAATTCGGTTTAGATTAGCTACTTCAGTTTTGGTTAAAGAAATTTTAGTCCAATTTTTCATTCAGATAGATTTTTTTGTTTTTTTATTTTAGGTTTATTCAGCATGAGTAAAAATGAGCATTGTGCTTCAGTGTGGATCACAAAAATAATTTAATACAAGCACACGCTTCATATATAGAATCATAACGCAGGAATTTATGGTAACGTTGGTGCAATGTTGGTATTAGGTTGTCAAAATGGCTGCTGGAATGATGCCAGAACAACGTTGACTACATGACTATGGGATAAACGCACATGTATACAAACGCACACCACACAAACACGACTGCAAACAACTTCATTCACTAGACTAGTAAATGCACATACATAACAATACCACCAAAATTACCAGACAAAAAGCAATTGTTAGTACAGTAAAATTTCTCATAGACAATGAAAGAGGTGCAACATTTCAACATTTAAAGATGTGTGACATGAGGTGTAAGCTGTTGTGTCCATCCCAATCTCTGATCAGAATTCGAAACTTAAGGGAGAATAGAATCTTAAGGGAGCATGGATGTCGTCCGATGTTGTGGAAATGGATGTCAGCATTGTCCCAATGTCATCTCAGTGTCTTTACACTATTTTACAGAAATCATACAGCGTGAGAGTTTGAGTAAACATCTAATTGCTTAAAACCATGCGGCTTTCTAATTGCAAAAAGCTGCACATAGAAACCTTTTAATGTTTTGGTCCTTTTTTTAAAACTAACTTTTAGGCTGCTTTATATTGGTAAACATTCCCTTATAAATACATTATAGTTACATATCAAAGTTTAAATTGCAATTGCTATGTGTGTCAAAATAAGCTCAATGTGATATTTCTTTATCAAATCTTGTATTGTTAATAAGATATTGTACTTTAATCTTACACTGTCTCCCCCCCCCCCCCCGTGTGCCTCCTATAGGTCACCATGGCCCAGTGGAACCAGTTGCAGCAGTTGGAGACGCGCTACCTGGAGCAGCTGTACCATCTGTACAGCGACAGCTTCCCTATGGAGCTCCGTCAGTTCCTTGCTCCCTGGATCGAGAGTCAGGACTGGTGCGTAGCTGATGAGTTATACCGCCTTTCGATTAACTCTACGATTAATTCTAAATCGTATAAATCTAAGTTTATTTTATTGTTAAAACAGCGAACATGACCTGTAGCCCAGATGCAGTGATGTACAGGACTGTTTAAAAGTCTCGATCCAACCCTGATTGCTTCATATTTTGCTTCCAAGCTGTCAGACCTCCGTGTATTTGTTTATGTAGTTTTGAGAAATAGTTCTTCAGGCTTAACTGAAGGACTTTTTCAGCTCCTATAATTTGGCCAATTTCCAGTCCCTGTACCTGACCAGTTTCAGAGGAATGTGTTTGTTTGTTAAGCCACACAGTGTCATATGAGTCATTCATGCATAAAGAAAATCATCTAACTTAAGGTATGTACCAGGTGGAGATTAATGACAGATGATCAGGCTGGTGATTAGTTTACTGATGATGCTTAATGCTGAGTGATCAGAACAGACAAGAGAGGAAATGAGGATGAGAAATGAGAAATGAGGTTGCTGCTGAAGTTGTTATATAAACGACCAATTTTCTTTATTGTATCTTTAGGCACTTTCAGCCTGTCGCAGTAAAACATCTCTTCCCATTTCTTTAATTTACTAAAAAAGGAATGTGGGTTGATTTGAAGCTTTTGCGCAGTCCTGTAGCTACAAGCCAGTGTGTCATGTAGTAGGTTATACTTCCTCATAGTTTAAATGTCAATTAACAGCTGAATGCGTGCCACCGGTGTGCCAATGTGGTGAAGCTTACTATCAGCAGCACCTGGTTAGAGGAAGAAGCAGTGTTTAATAAACAGTGGTTAGAAGTTAAAACACACACACACACACACACACACACACACATACCCCTGGTGAGATTTTTTTTAACCCTCTGATAATGTACAGGATATGTATGTTTCTGTTATTGCTAACAGATTTGGTATGAACATGAATAACCGAGGACATGATGCATAATGGTGCGGTGACCCCCAGGAAAAGAGGTTTACACTGACGTGTAGTGCGAATTTCTGTAAACCTTCACACATCTGGGTGGATGATGTGTTCTTGACTTGGGGTGTGAGGCTGTTTTTAGTGACTCTGGTGTCTAACTGACGTTTTAGAGGTTTTGGGGGAAATAGTGATGCTTTCTGGTAAAGGAGGCCACAAGAATCACAACCAGAAGCCTCGTATGTGCTTTAAATATGAGGAAAAAATAATTTTAAAAAATAGTCCCTGATCGAGACTGCGTAGGTGAAAGGCGTTTGTCAAAAACTACAATTTAATGCCGTATCATTATATTGATATGCTTTCTGAAAAGGAGTCTGGTAATGGTTGCCTCATTCCCTTAAATTTTGACATGTTTGTGGGCAGAGATGTCCATCCTTGGTGGGTGGGCACAGTGCTCCTTGCTTGGACACACCAATATACAGTTAATGAGAAGGCAGAAACGGAGATTTCCTGCATTTTCACTCCACAGGGCGTACGCAGCCAATAAGGAGTCTCACGCCACGCTGGTGTTTCATAACCTGCTGGGAGAGATCGACCAGCAGTACAGTCGCTTCCTGCAGGAGAACAACGTCCTTTACCAGCACAACCTGAGGCGCATCAAACAGCACCTGCAGAGCAAGTACCTGGAGAAGCCCATGGAGATCGCCCGCATCGTCGCACGATGTCTGTGGGAGGAGCAGAGACTGCTGCAGACCGCCACCACGGCTCAGCAAGTATGTACACGCGCACACACACACACACACACGATTCGCTTTAGTGTTAATACTCTTAAGGATTTACAGTAGGAGTAAAGGTGAGTGATGATTCTTAAGGCATATTCAGGATACATACTTACACGTTCTAGTTCAAGGTAGGTTGCACACGTTTTTTTTTTGTTGTTGAAAGAAAAAAGCAGATTGGGGGGGGAATTATGAACGGTTGACGTGTTCTGGGAATACGGACATGATGCAGCTTGGACTCCATATTATAGTAGAGTAATCAGGGAGCTATGAAACAGGGAAGTAACGTTGCAACACATAAAAAAGAGTGATAAAAATAACACATAAAAATGTTGTATGTGTCACAACCCTGTTAGAAACTTAAGAGAAGGTGGATGGGATCAGACATCATGCTAATGGATGTTATTCAGCGTACACCCAACACATAAGGGTTCTAGTCTCATTGCAAGTCATTCCATCTTGCAGCTGGCTTTATGATGCTAATCCAATATTAGGGTTCCTGCTTGGTTTGAGAGCACAATTAAGAGGCTAGATTTAGTAAGCTGTTTCATCCTTATCTGGTGTTGGACTTGAATTGGAAAATGTTCCTGATCTAACAATTAAGCCAGTAACAAACATTTCAACCTGATTTCAGCTTCCTGTCCGGAATCGAGAGATGCTCAAAACTTTCATGATGTTAAGAGAGATGTAAAATTATTTTCGGTTCATTATGAAACCATGGCAGGATGAATTAGACCTTTACCACCACCAACGTCTAGGTGAAACACTGCACCTTGATTCAGAGTGAACCAGCAGCAGCAGGAGTAGTTTTGCTCTCTTTTCTCCACAGGATGGCCAGGCCGCCCAGCACAGCGGGACAGTGGTGACAGAGAAGCAGCAGCTCCTGGAGCACAGACTGCAGGACATCAGGAAGAAAGTGCAGGTGTGTCAACGTGAAACGTCACCGATTAGACTGGTTCATTCAGACATGAAGGTTAAAGTAGCTTGATGAGTAGAATGAGTAATGCGCAAGGCATCATAATTAAATTAAGATATTAAATAATAAGGCAGTAATTGCTCTGGTTGGTAATAAGGCCACTTATTCAGCGAAATAATTCACCACATGCTGCCTTTGCATGCTACTGAGAATATAATGATTGTGGGGTGTACTGTAGTTCTCAAATCTAAAAAAAGGTTCTAAAAAAAGACCTGCAGATCAACTTTGTATTTACTTTGTAATTACCTCCCTTTAGGTAAAGGGCAAAAATAATTGATGACAAACATTCCAATGCAGAATGTTCACTCTAACACTTATATTTCTAACAAAAATCATTCTCACAAGAGCTTCATTGTTTTTTCTATTTGAAATGAACGTAAAAACGTATAACCAAATTGTCATTTTTACTCTGCACTGCAAACCTAGGCAGCATACAAGCAATTAAAATGCCATTAATAAACCGAATCAAGTGTTTCCTTAGAATAAGCATAACAATAATGCAAAGTAGTTCTTCGGGATCAGACCGGATCGCTTCATGTCGGTGGATAAGACCTCAGGATCTCACTCGATTGTATTTCAGGATATGGAGCAAAAAATGAAGATGCTGGAGAATCTACAGGATGACTTTGATTTCAACTATAAGACTCTGAAGAGTGCAGGAGGTAACCAGTCATTCACGTTTTTACGTCTGAACCGGACTCTCAAACGCTGCTGATCTGATTGAGCGCTGTTGATGTTGATGTCACTTTGGTTTCAGAGTTGTCCCAGGACCTGAATGGGAATAGCCAGGCTGCAGCTACCAGACAGAAGATGGCCCAGCTGGAGCAGATGCTGAGTGCCCTGGATCAGCTCAGGAGGGTGAGTCAGAGACACACACTGTATACACGCATTTAATCTTGTGCATTTGAGTAGTTTTTAATATGTAGCTCATGGATTTTTTATCTTTTTTTTTCTTTTTATGCATCTACATTTAGTTGCTAATAAACAGAATGTTGTGTTCTTTTTACTTCTGGCAGCAAATCGTGACTGATATGGCAGGGCTGCTGCAGGCCATGGACTTTGTGCAGAAGAATCTGACTGATGAGGAGCTCGCTGATTGGAAGAGGAGACAGCAGATCGCCTGCATCGGAGGACCTCCTAACATTTGCCTGGACCGGCTAGAGACATGGTACACACGCCGCACGTTTGCATGAAAATCCCTTTATGAGGTGATAATTGCATACAGACAGTTCACCAGCTCTACACATTTACGGCGTTCGGCAGATGCCCTTTCCAGAACGACTTCCATTTTACATCTGAGCAATTGAGGGTTAAGGGCCCAACAGTTGCAACCCTGCAATTTGACCCTGCGACCTTCCAATCAGTAGTCCAACACCTTAACCACTGAGCTACCACACCCTACCCAATGCATTTGTATCCACATAAACCACGGAAGTGCTGTCATCATTCTGCTTCATATTTGGCTTCCTTCTACTTGCTCACAGTCATTTTTCATTAATTAAAATTTTCTTAAACATTACGAGATAGACGTGGAAGGTCGCTTGCTTCAGCTCGCCTTTACGCAAAAGTCTGTCTCTTATCATTCTTCTGCCACATCAGGTTACACAATCATTGCTTATGCAAAAGGTTTTGGGAAAAGTTTGTTTTGATTAGTTACATTTAACCAAAAGAACAACACAAGATTCAAATGATAATCTGTTACGGGAACTTGATTGCACATTAGTGTTTAAACAGTGAAGTTTGTTCTGGCGGTCTTACAACACATACACACACACACACACACACACACACACACACACACACACACACACACACACACACACACACACACACACACACACACACACACACACACACACAAACACACACGCCAGGCCTGTTTTGATGTAAAGAAATCTGCAAATGGGTAAATCATTAATATTATGTTAAGTCATGTAAGAGATTAAGGAAAAATGAGGAATAAAATATAATGAGTCAATCAACAGTCAAGTCAAAGACGTGTTAAAGACTTGCATTTCCAGTTACATTAGATGATGTGGAAGATCCTTGAAACATTAAAATGAATATTTGTACCAAGAAACTAAGAAACATGAGTTCCTGTGTCCTGAATATGGTTTGCTAGAGGTTTACGTATCTCTGACATGTTACACTGACAGTGGAGACTCCTTACTTGAATATTAAATAAGATTAATGTTCAGCTGTAACATTAACACGGTTAATGGACAACTAAGGCTTGTCTATGCTTGTGGAGAGCAGAGTCTAGTCCATCCAGTCCGATCCCGCAGAAAAGTTCAAATGCATCATGCATCAAATTGCTGAAAAAAAAATGCTAGCTATAATAGAAAGGTATGATGACACTAGCTTGCTGTGTTCAAGAATGTTGATCTGGCTTCCAAATTCTCCAGATCTCAATCTGATCACGCATCCATGGGAGTCACCAGACAATCAAGTCTGATCCATGGAGACCCCCAACTTGCAATTTACAGCACTTAAAGGATGTCCTGGTGCCACACCCCACAGCACACCTTCAGAGGTTTTGTGGAGTCATGGCTCGAGGGGTCAGAGCTGTTTTCATGGCACCAGAGGAACTTTGACAATACTGGGCCTTTATGTTATGACTGATTGCTGTATATATACATTATATATACATATAGATACATTAATATATTACCAGGATTTGTCTTACAGCTGTATATTCCTGGGTGCTGTTATAGAAAAAGAATCATCATATAACTTTTTATCTATCTATCTGTCTGTCTATAAGAACTAAACGGATGTTTTTGTGTTTGGAGCTTTATATTGAGATAAGCTTGCACAGGCCCGTGGTATTGTGTAATGCCTTGTGGTTGTAGTGTTTTTACTATTTTTTTTCACCTTTTGTCTCTTTCAACATCACTCTCTTCTAGGATCACATCACTGGCCGAGTCTCAGCTACAAATCAGGCAGCAGATAAAGAAACTGGAGGAGCTTCAACAGAAAGTTTCCTATAAAGGAGACCCCATAGTTCAGCACCGCCCTGCCCTGGAGGAGAAGATTGTAGACCTCTTCCGCAATCTCATGAAGAGGTGCCCACACACACACACACACACACACACACACACACATAGATATTTAAAATCAGGAAGTCAGTCAGGGATAAATAAAACACGTCATACATGGAGTTAAAGCCATCAGGTTTAGACAGCCCCCTTGTGTTGTGTTTGTGTCATTGCAGTGCGTTTGTGGTCGAGCGACAGCCCTGTATGCCAATGCACCCTGACAGACCTCTGGTCATAAAGACAGGAGTTCAGTTCACCAACAAAGTTCGGTAAGATTTTTTTAAATCTCCCAAACAACCACTTACACACACACATATACATGAAAATACCATAGATTAGAATTAAAAAAAAAAAATTCTCTACCTCTCTTTAAGGTTACTGGTGAAATTCCCAGAACTAAATTACCAGCTGAAAATCAAAGTTTGTATCGACAAGTGAGTACTTCAGTTAAACTGAGACTAAATCAAATGTTGATGTTACTGTTACCTGATAATATATTAACTGCTGTTAATTCTGTTGAACATCAGGGAGTCTGGAGATGTCGCAGCCATCCGAGGGTGAGTCAGTTGTGTTACGTTTTATTTGATACTGTGTGTATATATTTACTGTATCTACTAAAGTGCATAAATATATAAATCAAGCTTTCTAGTCGTATGTAACGTAAAATTTAGCATCTGACATGACATAAAGTGTTATGAAATACTGGCAAGGAAGAAAAAAAATTACAGAATACCTTATTTCAACCACTATTTAAAACTATAGGTAGGAAATATTGAGAAAGTAATACAGACTAATACAACTTAAATACTGGCAAGAAAGGAAAAAATTACAGAAGTTGTATCAGTCTGTACTACTTCCTCAGTATTTCCTACCTATAGTTTGAAATAGTGGTAGCACTGCAAAATAATGCTGTTTTTTTCAAGGGTAGAATTTTCTAGCACGTTTACTTCATCATTATATGAATAGAACCCCTGTTGTTTTTACAGCAGTATCACCGTCTGACATGTTGACTTAATAAATCATTACAAATGTACAATAACTGCACAAGAAGAAATATTTTCAATACTAAGTGAGAACCCACGAGTCAATGATGCAGGTTTTTTTCTGAAATGGTGACTGTCATAAGAATATAATCCCTATAGTTTTGACACCAGTATCACCTTGCGACAGGTTGCTTTAACAAATAAAAAAAAAACTCTTTTCAAACTTTTGTGAACACACAGGTTTATGGCAAATTTATTTATAGAACAGCATGATCAATATCAGTATGCATTTATGTGACAACATGATCGATATCGATATGAATTTATAGAACAACATGATCAATATCAATATGGTGGCCAACAAATCTTTTGCAGCGAGACTAGGTAGAGTGCCAAGGCAATAGATTCTGTAGAAATTATATGACTTATTTATGTTTGTGCCAAGTCCTAAACACTTCTGTTTTCCTTTTTTTCTTCATCCAGATCACGCAAGTTCAACATCCTGGGTACAAACACCAAGGTGATGAACATGGAAGAGTCCAACAATGGCAGCCTGTCAGCTGAGTTCAAACACTTGGTGAGCACCTCAGACGCACCATGGGAGATTTCATAAGCATGCTGTAGCAGCTAGTGTTATTTAAAGGAAAATTCTTACATTGTTTTTCCCCCCGTTTTTTTTTTTTTAATGATGCATAGTCTGAGTGAAGACTGTGATTGTTATAGACCTGGGTTAGTTCACTGTAGTTATCTTATATTACGTCGTGTGAAATGTAGTTCTCACTGCTCACTCTTGTTCCTCAGACTCTGCGAGAACAGAGGTGTGGCAACGGTGGCCGGACCAACAGTGACGTAAGTAATCTGCTCTAAGTATCAGTGAGATCATTGTCAAGTTACCAGTCTGTATTAGGGATTAACCTGAGAGAATATCTCCTCTGCACTGCAGGCGTCTCTGATCGTCACTGAGGAACTTCATCTCATCACCTTCGAGACAGAAGTGTACCACCAGGGCCTAAAAATCGACCTTGAGGTGAGACACGTACAAATTGGAGCTTTTTAATCTAAACGCCAGGCCATTAAAATGAGAAATTAGGGAAGATGTCTGAATCGTGACCCTCGTCATAAATTCGTAGAGCAGTCCCGCCGGGGCGTACAGTTGGAGGCACTTAGGATAAATCATGTTGACGCATTAAAGCAGATTTTTAGCTGATTGGTTATTAAGTCCATTTCATGCCCCCTGGTAACTGGTGCGGTTTGCTGAATGCTGATGAGCTTGTGCTAATGGCTGTCGCTATGGTGCCGCTTGACTTATTAAAGCTCTGTAACAGGAGTGATGCGTGATGAATGCGATGACCCAGATCAAGAACATTAACATATGACACAAATGCTCTGCAAGCTCGTTACTATCAGACGTACGAGTTCTGTGTTACTTGGCAGCAGAAGTTTTACCCCGCACTCTTGACTGTACTCTGAACCTTCCCACTGGACTCGCTCTACATCGTCACTGTACTAATTTCCATTGTATGACTCCTGGTGACTGGTGCAGTTTGCTCAGTGCTGATGAGCTTGTGCTAATGTCTGGCTCTACGGTGCCCACTGTTAGCTCTTCACCTATTAAAGCTCTGTAAAAGGCCCGGATTTGTTCTGTCAAATGAGACGTGTTTGATGTGATGACGTAAACCGAGAACATTAACGTATTGTAGGAGACAAATGTCTGAAAGCTTGTTACTATTAGACATATAAGCTTTATGTACCTTGCCTCGCAGGTCTCGTGCTAGTCAGGTGTCCTGTTTTCATACTCTCATATTGTACACAACGTTTATTCAAGGTAGCTACATCTATGCTGTGTGTATACAAAATCAGCAACTTTCATTTCATCTCATTATGTTTTCTCTACAGACACACTCTCTTCCTGTTGTAGTCATTTCTAACATTTGCCAGATGCCCAATGCCTGGGCGTCCATTTTGTGGTACAACATGCTGACCAACCATCCCAAGGTGACTGAGAAACAGTATTGCCTTCTCATGATTTTTGCTTTCCTTGAATGGATGATTTAATCTGTTTTTTTTTTGGCTAAAATTCTTTCTCTTTTCCTTTCAGAATGTAAATTTCTTCACAAAGCCTCCTGTGGGTACGTGGGATCAAGTGGCTGAAGTTCTAAGCTGGCAGTTTTCCTCTACAACCAAGAGAGGCCTGACTATTGAGCAGCTCACCACACTGGCTGAGAAACTGCTCGGTATGTGTGTGTGCGTGCATGTGTGCGCGTGCGTGTGTGCGTGTTTGTGTGTTGTGTGTGTGTGTGTTGTTTGTGTGTGTGTGTGT
>QMIH01000247.1:73152-83701 GCA_003987875.1 Clarias batrachus | reverse complement strand
TGTGTGTGTGTGTGTGTTGTTTGTGTGTGTGTGTGTGTGTGTTGTTTGTGTGTGTGTGTGTGTTGTTTGTGTGTGTGTGTTGTTTGTGTGTGTGTGTGTGTGTTGTTTGTGTGTGTGTTGTTTGTATGTGTGTGTGTGTGTGTGTGTGTGTGTTGTTTGTGTGTGTATGTGAGAGAGAGAGAGATGTGAACCTTTCAGAATCAAAGCTGTTAAAATTTACACACCTACAAGCAAATAAAAGACTTCTGTTTAATGAAAAACATTAATTTAAATTAATATCAATATCTCATGTACTTTTTAAGTGTTTTTTTTTACTTTTTATTAAATTCCTTAAAGTTCCAGTAAAATGTTAAATAAATTTGACACCCCTAGTCTGGCACAGAAAAAAGGCTGTTCATGTCTGCAAAAAGCATGATTCATTTTATCCAAACTAGTGCTCACACTGATCTCTCCTTCTTCCCTTAGGTCCTTGTGTGAACTACTCCGGTTGCCAGATCACTTGGGCCAAGTTTTGCAAAGTACGCTCCTGTTCCACAGATCTTTTTGAGTCGTAATCCATTGCAAACTAAACCAAGCCAAGTTTAACTTTTACTTGTGTCTGTGTGTTTGTTTTGCAGGAGAACATGGCAGGAAAAGGGTTCTCATTCTGGGTTTGGTTGGACAACATCATCGACCTGGTGAAGAAGTACATTCTGGCTCTGTGGAATGAGGGGTGAGTGCACAGACTGCACCCTCGTACTGCACTCTCACCGTTCCCACGGGACTCGCTCTACATCGTCACTGCGCTCTCATTGTACTCAGTAAACATGAATACTTCCTCTGCTGCAATCTCACATTCCTCTCAACAATAAGCAAAGGCACAGGTTGTTCCCACTTTGTTCCTGTGTTTGAGCAAAAAAGAAGTGCAATTAAATCGATGATGCAGTTTAATCAGTTTTTGGTCGATTTGATTCTTTGAATCGATGGGTCAGTTTTTGAGTCACTTTCGATTCATGCTTTATAACGTTATATAAAGCTTGAAATAAATTTTAAGTAAACTTAAATGGTCTAATGTTGACAGATTTCTTGGAAATATACCAAAGCTATTGCAGAAAATACAAACTGCTTGCACTTAACAAATACTCTCATTTTACTCGTCTTCTTCTTCTTCTTCTCCTACAACACATCTTCATCTTCTATACCGCTTATCCTGATACAGGGGGCCTGGACCCTATCCCAGGAGACTTTGGGCACGGGACAGGATACAGCCCGGACAGGGTGTCAATCGATCGCAGGGCACACACATTCACAAATGCAATTTAACCTAATCTGCATGTCTTTGGAATGTGGGAGGAAACAGGAGTCCCCGCAGGAAGCCAACCACAGGGAGAACATGTGCCTCCACAAGTTACACTGCATTTCACTTTAAATAGTTTTAATACTTGAAAAACCTGTAAGAAATACAGTACAGAAAAATCAATCAATACATTAAACACTGGTGCTATTGAATTAAATCTAAATCATTAAAAATGTATCAAATCAACCTGTCTACCCATGATTCAGTGAGTGAGCATTTGTGTATATATACTGTTTTTTTGTTGTTGTGTGTAACAGGTATATCATGGGCTTCATCAGTAAGGAAAGAGAGAGGGCCATCTTAAGCCCAAAGCCCCCTGGGACATTTCTGCTGCGATTCAGTGAGAGCAGTAAAGAAGGTGGGATCACATTCACCTGGGTGGAGAAGGACATCAGTGGTGAGTCTTGGGTGAACCCAGGTTTAAACCCCTGCCCCTGATTTGTCGTCCCTTTTTTTTTAATGAGTGCCTGCTTTCAGAACACTTTAACTGTTCACGTTTGTTTTTTTTCCTCTTATTTTAGGTAAGACCCAGATCCAGTCAGTGGAGCCGTACACCAAGCAGCAGCTGAACAGCATGTCCTTCGCCGAAATCATCATGGGATACAAGATCATGGATGCCACAAACATCCTGGTGTCTCCACTTGTCTACCTTTTCCCCGACATCCCCAAAGAGGAGGCTTTCGGGAAGTACTGCAGGCCAGAAGCTCAGCCTGATGCTGACATCCAGGACGTATCCGGATGTGGCGGTATAGGTGTCTTTTCCTCACATACATACACACACACACATACACACACACACACACACACACACACACTGCACTGTCGATGCTTTAGGTATTCAGTGGAACCTTGGATTACGAGCACAATTTGTTCTGGAAGCGGGAACCTTTAAAAAAAGTAAAAAACGAGTAAAGATGAGAGAGTGTGTGTGTATGTGTTTCGGTGTCAAAAAACTTAGACATGCTCGTTTTTCACGTCAAAATTTATAAAAAAAATCTTTGCTCCTCTTGCGAAACACTTGTAAATCAAGTTACTCGCAATCCGAGGTTCCACTGCATATGTATTGTTGAATGCAAATGTTTGCACAACGTTCAGTTAAATTAGATAATGAGTTGGGTTATTATTATTATTATGGATATATTTATCATGTAACATTTAACTGTTTTACGTGTCGTCTGAACAGTTATTAATTTCCCATTTCTGCTCTGATGAGTTGTAACTCAATCATTCTTGATTAGATTATTTTTATAAAATAATCTTAGCTTTGCTGAATGTTTTTTGAGCGTCGTTTTGACGCACCCCCACAGTACATTTGAACCTTTTTCCCCTGACTTGTAAAATTTGTTTCCATTATCTCGAAGTCGCTTCACATTCCCAGGAACAGGTCTGAAAGGGGGAAAAAAAACGGACTGAAAAAAAAAGAATGGGGAATTTACAGTACAACTAAAATGGTACTGACCACATGGTCTGTTTCTCTCTCAGGAGAAAATAAAAGGAGAAGTGAAATTATTTATTGAGAAAGACTTGATTTATATGCACACAATATCCAACTTAAATAATAACTGGAAACAGTATGTTCAAAAATGCTTAGGAATTGTGAAATAATGTACTTTATTAATTTTTTTATTGAAAAGCTTTTATTGTTGTAAAACTCTTGTTGTAGAAAATGTCAGGAAAATCTGCATGTACACAGGATTGCTTTCTAAAAACGTTTTACGCAAAAAGTGAAAAAGAAAAAAAAAGAAAACACGGACGCAGTGTTTGCATAACAAGTAAGTGTCTGCATAAATAATGGTTTCTAAAGATAACATTTATGTTTGTTTTTTTCTTTTCAGTCACTCAGCCATACCTGAAGACCAAGTTCATCTGCGTCACTCCGTAAGTGACCGTTACTGTTCTCTCTCTCTCTCTCTCTCTCTCACTCTCTCTCTTTCTCTGTGTGTGTGTGTGTGTGGTAGAGAGCGAGAGAGTGTGTCAGACACAATGTCTGGAATCTCCCATTCACCATCCAGCTGTTTGCTCTGTCCTGAGAAACAAAACAGAAAGAGGAGGTTTTCTCTATAAATGTCTCAGACAAAGACAGAAAGCTTTCCTCCCGCCTCCTCTTCACAGGACAGGAGAACTCGGGACATATGAGGAGGACTAATGATGTTATAATCCGTTACATGACAGTGGGTGGAAGTGTATGATAGGGATGTGACAAAACAAACCGGAAACAAACATGAGCAAACTGTAAGCACCTGCCAGGGCATATTGTTGTATTTGTACTCTGAAAAAGAAATGGCTTAGAAGTCAGGCACACACAGCACAGGAGTGACGGGTAATCAGATGTTATTAAGGTCGACTACATGGAGAAAACACAAACATGTGAAAGCAAAACTTAAAAACAAAAAAAAGTTTAAAGTGCGCTTGTGTTTGTGTGGCTGTCCATGTTGTGTGTGTGTGCGCGCACAGGCTGTAAACTGACCTCTTTCCATAGGTGTCCTTCCATCTTCATGGACCTTCCGGACAGCGAACTGCTGGCTAACGGCTTCCCTGGGTAGGCACTAGGGAGCTGTTGGGGTGTGTGTGTGTGTGTGTGTGTGTGTGTGTGTGTGTGTGTGAGTGTGAGAGAGAGAAAGAGAGTGAGAGAAAGAGAGTTACTCTTTTACTCTTTATGCGTCTCTGTTTTGCATAACAGTGATAAAACACTCCCACAGCAACTGCCTGTTAACACTGGAATGTTTGTTTTTAACATGTACATAGACAATATTTCTTTAAACCGATCGAACTCATTGGAGAGATTTCACTTTAAGTGCTTACATGGATGCTGATCCGATAAGATGTGCGGTTCCATGCTCAAAGCCTTTAACCAAAATGACCAAAATGAAACTTTTACATTCACTGATTAGAGGCAAACGGAGGCAAAAATCTTTCCTGGAAACATCTCAAGTCAGTTGACGTGACCCTGTCGTGGAGTCCAGACGTGCAGAAAGAATATATTTACTCCAACAAGAGATGGGAGGTTTTACACCAGCGCCTCTCATTCCCATCGGAAATTCATTCATATTCCGGTCCATGTTCCGATTGTGGTGTTTACATGACGAAGTTTTATCCCGATTGGGCCGATATTCTGATAATTAGTGGATTATCAGCGTCCATGTAAACGCTCCTACTATGTCAAATCTGGTTAGATTTTTTTCCAGCATGTCTGTGATGAAAGGTTCTCTCCTTTCCAACACTTCATCCTGATCAGTGCTCTAACACTGCAGAGCTGAAACCATCATGAGTCAATATACTGAGATATAACAGAGAGTCATGTGAATAATACAGTCACTGAAACCCCATGCTCTTCTGCCGCTGTTCCTTTTCCTCACCCGTTCCATGTATGTAGTACCTGCGGCTTTATCACAACAGGCTTTTGTCTGTGCTGTGCTCCAAATGCTTTAAATGAATAGCAGCGTTAATGCCATCACTTCGCTGTCCGAGTTCACCAGTACAGCAGATTTCATGTCTGAGGCTTTAGCAAAGCAAACTTCGTGATGTGGCCTGTATGTTTCAGCCGTGATGCATGTAGAGTGATGCGATGTGCTTCGTTTTCTATATCATGAACACGCAGGTGTGTATACGTCATGATGATAAAATAAAAAAATAAAAAACAGGTAGTACAAAGAGAAGCTGTCTTATCGCTCCCTCACTAGCAGATAGTCAACTGACAGATTAATTGATAGCCGTACAAGTGTTTTGAACTTGATGCACAGACGTTAATGATCAAGACTGGATATAAACTCATCACTTATTTATTTATTTAGTATTTAATGTTAGACATTGTAATGTTAGCAGGCGCATTTCTGAATAAAGACAGAAACCAAGACTGTCTTTATTTATTTATTTGCTTTGTTCAATCTGTATGGACAACATTAATTTGTCTCCCATAACTAATTAGTTGGAATTGTTCCACTATAACTGTTTAAAATTGAAAGGGCATCTATTTACCATTAATGATTAATTGATTATTAATCATCAAATTGTTTAAATATCGGGTAAGAAAATGTGCGACATGGGCAACTGAACTCTGATATGATCTGACCCATTTGACTGCTTTCCTTTTATTTTGCACTCATTTAGTTTTTGTTTAGAAACCTGCGCAGTTTGGAGCACAGTATGTTCTTTTATTTTGTGAAACATTTTAACAAGCATTTTTATGGGAGTTTATTATAGCAATGTACATCCTTTTCTTTACATTCTTTTTTTTCCTATCCGTTTTGTGTGTATTACGAAGGGTGTTCAAGTCAAACCAGGACTCATGATAAAATTTCATCATTTCACGAATGAAGGTGTAAAAACACATTACGTTTACAGAAGACTTCAAGCACACAGTACTTAGTCTCAGTAAAGCATTTAAAAGGTGCCAGCTATTTAAAGAGGGCGTCCCATCTGTGAATGACGATCCTGGTCGAGGTGTCTGTCTCGGAGCCCACTGCAGTCTTAATCGTGAACATTCAGTGAGCGGAACGCCTGATCCTTGAAAATCTACGGATAGTTTATAGAAAAAGTACAATTTTAATCTGAATTTCCACATTTTTGGGCCATTAAAGGAGTTCATTAAAGGCCAATGTTGTGGAAGTAAAGCAGGCGGTCAAGTCACGGCTCTGGAGAGACTGAGGAAACTTTCTACCTTGGTTGTATCCAAGCACTAGTGAAACACTGGGATAAGTGCATTAATGTAGCAGGGGATTATATAGAGAAATAAAGGGAGATTTTACTCTCATAACTAGTCCCGGTTTGACTTGAGCGCCCCTCGTAGTTTTCATTATTTAACAGTCTCACTAACTCACCCTTACAGGAAAAGAGGCTTGACTGTTTCTTGTGTATATATTTTTTTCTCTTACTAATTTCTTCTGTTTATGACCATTAAGGACCATTGAGGTTCGTTTCACACATGATGTTCTCTGTGAGTGTGTGAGAGTGTGACTCTGGTGAAGGAGGCTCTTTCAGTAAAATGGCTCGTCAGATGGATGGCTACAGTCTCTCTCTGTCTCAGTGTTTAAGAACTGATTTGCCACTGAGAGTAATGCTATTTTTGCCAGACACTAAGCCACACTTCAGCAGCTCATTCTCTCATTACGCAAGCTTCATGGCACAGTAACCGTACACCACCAGCGTTTTATACGCGTCCTCTTTTTTTTCACCGGCCTTATGCCAGTGCTGCAGCAGGACAAACTGTTTCCACCACTTTTGGGGCCGTTTCTTGCTAAAACAATAACCAGTGTGCGCACACATTTTGTTTGTCATATCTGTTCATTGTGTGAATAAATTTCAGACATCATGTCATGTTTTAATTGAGTAATACTGATTGTATAGAATGAAATTAACGAAGCTGGTACGTCCTCAGAGCTGTGTTTCACGTCGTAATGAAAAGGTTTGACATTTTTCCACACAATCCTCACGAACATGTGTGCTGCTCAAATGTGATTTAATAACAGTCATGAAAATAACTTGTTGTCATGACGACAAAGCGTTTGACGTCCAGAACAGAGTTTTTTTTTTTTTGCGCTGGATTTGAGTCCATGATTTTTTATTTTTTTTACGTTGACAAAAGAACCGAGTGTAGAATGGAGCGGGAAAAAAATTCATTGGTCTTAAAAATTGATTTGGACATATTATTAACCAATTTGGCCTATTTTTTTGACATAATGTCACTGGCATTACATTTGCTTAAAAAAAAAAAAGAAAAAAGTTTCCTTTAGTCCTTTTCTGACTCAGCCTCCTGTACCAAACCTCTGACTAACATTCCTTTCCTTTTTCTCCTGATTTAGAGTGTTTGACTGGAAATGCGTTTAATCCATTTTTGTACATGAACATGACGCATTGTGGGTGGTTTTTAGGGAAAGAGCATTATCATAAGGCATGTGTGTGTGCCCGCAACTACATGTGTGTGTGTACATGTGTGTGTAGCTTTTCTCATCAGTGTGTGTATGTGTTTGCTTTTTATTTCAGGACTAACTCTGGTAACACTGCCGACCTGTTCCCCATGTCTCCTCGCACCCTCGACTCTCTGATGCACAATGAGGCTGAGGCCAACCCTGGACCTCTCGGTAACACACACACAAACACACACTTAAGCTGCTATAAATAATATTGCGTTTATGCTGTATATGTATTTAAATGCTGCTGTGTAAAGTACAGTTTCAGTATATATTAAAAAATAATTCACAAATTTCACAATTATTTTATATACATTTATTTGAATGTAATATTGACTGAACACATTATCTTTAGTGTTTGGAAACCAGGAATAAAATAACTTGTTCTTGTGAGAACTGATCCAGAACAGCCTCTGCTGCAGAGGAGACGTTCATATCGAGTTCCTGTCACCAATTAACAAACAGCACCTCAGATTAGAGCCGTTATGAAGCTTTACAGTGCAGAAGTAGGAGACACATCGCAACATCAACTGTTCAAAGGAGATTATTGCGTATTTTGCATGCCTTCAGCATTGCTTTTACAACGTACTGTAGGAAGTAATAAAAATACAGGAAGATCACAGAATTAGGAGTGGTGGACAAACTTTTGACTGGTAGAGTACTAGTCAAAATAGGGGTGAAATCTAATTTGCTTTTTTTTTTTTTTTTATTTAATTTTTTTTTTCCTTGGCCAATACAACAATAGGAAAAGTAACTAAAAGCAAAATAAATAGGTTTGAAATGAATGAAACAAGCTCCTTATTTAAATTATTTAAATTATAATGGTTGCTTTCTGATCGTCCCTCACTTTTTTTTAAACCCTTGACAGTTAGAAGGGAAACAACAATGCTACGAAAGTACAAGACTTCTTCAATAAGTTACAGCTTTTGTTTTGACTAAAGCACCGACACTAGAGACTCCTTCCAAAAAAAAAAAAAAAAAAGACAAATATCTCGTAGCAGAAGCTTTAAAAGCCTTTTACACACTTACTAACATGGACTGTCCACTGTACAAGCACCTGCTCATGAGCTGTTACTATTGAAAAGTATTAGGACGAGCAAATTAATATTAAACCTGTAATTAAATGTATATCATTTAATTAGAGATTAAAAACATTACTGTCAGAGCAAATGAGAAAAGAGAGTAAATATTGTGCTGCAATTTCTCCAAAGCTGGTCTGATTTCCCAAAAGGCAGACATACGAGTCTGTTAAAAATAACTCTCTATTTTGCCGGTCACTTTTTCACATTTTTGTGTGGGTTGTTCACCACGCTCTACCTGAACCGGTGTACCATACGCTGGGCGTTAAGAACCTCACACACCACCTGTGATATTTTAACAAATAAAAACGGTCGTTTCTATCTGAATATCACAACGGATTCTCATTTATTTTCGCAGATTCCCTCACTCTGGACATGGAAATGAACACGGACGTGGCCTCGCCCATGTGAGACGCGCTCGGACGGAGAAGATGAGCCGCATTTAGCCTTTTACTTCTAGCTGTTTCTGCCATGTGAGAAGAAGGAGAGCGAGAGCGATGTCCTGTTTTGTTCTTTACGTATGGCTCTCAGACAGGTGCTACTCTTTGCACTGTTAACCCTTTTCACTAGATCCCTATATTCATCATGTGTTCTCTGCACTCTGAACGATTTTAATCTTGGGTTGGTGGAGTGTTAAAGCAAATTCACATCTATAAAATCCATAAACAAATGTTTTTTTTTTTTTTTTTTCCTTCCTTGGAGTGGTACCATCCAAAAAGAAAGCAAGCTCATGAGTTAATTACAGCTTTGTACTGAGAATGAGTGCCATTTTGTTCATATTGCCGCACAAATAGGTATGATTTTTATTTTATTTTATTTTTCTTAGTTCCAGGAAGAGAATCTTACCTAGTATGTTATTATGTAATCCTTGTTTTATTGTACTCTTTTTTAAAAAAAATCTAAGAAAGTGTATTATGCGTCACACTGGCTTTGTGCAATGATTTATTTTCCATGTAAGCTAACGCTGTATATGTGTCATGGGGAAAAAGATGCCTCTTGAGCTAACTGTATTTTATCCTCTGTACGTCCTGCCACCGGTTTTTGTCCGTTCTTTATGAATGCTGTATTCACCTTGCCTTATGAGGTTTCATGCCTGTTCTCTATGTGTTTGTGCGTTTGTGTGTGAGAGACAAGTTCTAGCAGCAGCAGCAGCTCTCGCGATCAATCGTTGAGTCCAGCATACAGTGAGGGAGATCAGACTCAGACATCAGACTCGGTCTCATTCGATTAGATCCAGTTGCTACTCAGGGTGTTATTATGTTTAGTGATCAGTATTTACAATACAGTAATGACAGGTGTTCCTCTCATATTTGGAAGGAGAGAAACCTCGACTGCGTCACTTCGCTAGCCGTTAAACGTCAGTCTTTTTAAGTTGACGCCTTCAGCATTTACACCAGTAAAGGAATGGATAGGGGATGGGATGTAATATGGGGATTGGATATAATAAATCCCTCGTGGTAAATACTTTAGCTTGAGTCTGATAAAAGGAGAAGATGTTCTCTGTCTTTACATTTGCAGTAATAATGTTTTAGTGAAATATTTCAAGCTTCTAATTGTGTAAACAGCTTCCATATCAATGTCAGGATGAGGTCTGTAATCGTGTCTTTTATTCTTCCTATTAAGACCTTTTTAATTTACGGTCGTTTAACTCTATGCTTTCTTTAGCAATTTCGTCTGACTGCTGAATGCATGACCATGATCAGTACTGTTTCTGTGTTGTAAATTTCCTTCCCTGTAAGCTCTCTGTACAGTGGCTACCTAACTTTTAATAAAAAAAAATCAATTGCGTACATCAGCTATTGTCTTCCATGAGTCAGACACACATGCACACATCGCTGGGGATTCATGCACTGAACAGAGAACGAGAGTTTTTTTTTTACTTATTTAGCAAGGTTTTAAGCACACTTTTTTTTCTTCATTTTTTACTTTTCTCACAATGTACAGTATGTAATTCTGCACCCATTTGCATTTTTATTTAAGGAACATTTAATTTGTTTATTATTATTATTATTATTATTATTACTGTTTGTACACATGTAGCATTACTACTAGAACACATTTAGGACCAGGATAGGATTTCATTACAGTCAGATAAATAGACAAGGTCAGTGCAAATCTCTTTACCACTGAGATCTCCTCCTCATTTCTTCATATTGAAATAAATGATGTAGATTAAATAAAAAATACAAAAAATATATCTAAAGATACAAATCTCTCTCTCTCTCTCT
>QMIH01000247.1:35261-73119 GCA_003987875.1 Clarias batrachus | reverse complement strand
ATCAAAACAGAGCTCTTCTGGAACCCTGTCTCTGGAACTGGTCAGGTTCAGGAACTAGACTGAATGCCAAAAAAGTTATGACTTTTTTAGTAGTGTTACTTCACTCAAGATATGTTATGGTTCATATAATAAACGTATCTTTAATATTGCACAGTGCTGTTTTAATTTTCATGCACCTATTCCATATACATGGTGTAAATGTTATATATACATTTACACCATGAATGCTAATAAAATGCATTAAACAGTGATGGAGATAAAGATCAATCAGGATGTGGTTTGAGCAATCTGTCATTAAACCTGCCTCAGTTCTCTTGACTCAAACGTTGTAAAGTTTTAAAAAGAGTTTTGTGTGAAAAATTGTGGAAAAATTGGCCCATTTTGCCGACTTTGGCTCTGACTTGCTTTTATCTCTTGAGCGTAAAAGAATCCTGAAACTGTTAAAAGAAAAGTGGTCTATTATGTTCAAGGTTTGTTCAGAGGTGTCCCAGTTTGGCCCAGTAATGTACATCCATTGTCTTTTTAACATGGAACTACTTCGACCTCTTTCTGAAACGAACAATTGAGTAACCATTAATGGTTCTTTATTTAATCTCTAATAACCCAGTTGAATGGTTTTCATAACACTGAAAACCATTGAAGTAAAGAACATTGATTATCTCATTACAAAGGCACCTGTCAGGGGGTGAAATACATTAGGCAGCAAGTAAGCAGTCTGTCTTTAAAGTTGATGTGTTGAAAGAGTTGTTGGGGTCAATGTAAAGATCTGATCCACTTCGGCAAGGGCCAAGTTGTGATGGCTAGACAACTGGGTCAGAGCGTCCCCTGTGTCCACACCAGACCTGTACAGATACAGTTAGACACACTGGGTGTAGCATACAGCTAGATGTCTTAACCTGAAGGGTCTTCCTCGAAATCGAACAGAAGAAGGAGCTTGTTCATGCTGGGTTTTAAACTCACAGCCTTATCCTGTACACACAAGATTACTCCATCCATTTTTTCATCTCCGAGTCTTTGCAGTATATTTAACATGGTTCATAGACACACTACCGGTGCTTGCACTTTGCCTTTGTTTGCAGATCTGGATTTAAATGATTTAATGCCAATGATCTGAGACAACATTCTGGCATTTTTAAACAAGTGCAATCTACTGTACCATGAAAACGTGGCAGCCTTGTCTTGTCTTGTCCTGTGTGTTGCTGCTCTTCCACTCAATGTGTTCATAGAGTGAGCATAGTAAACTATAATATTAATAATAATAATAATAATAATAATAATATAAGAGACAACCTCAAACGTTTTAAATAAGGCTGTACGTCCATGAATGATCATTCAATAGGACAATAATACTTACTTGTATTAATAATATGACAATTGCAATATTCTAATATTTATCTCAATACAATATGTAATACAATATTACATACATATACTAGTTTAATGTGCAATATTTACAAATGCTCTTGTATTAACTTAGTGTGCAATATGGTACTTACTATTTGAGTTCTTTATATTTTATTGAATTTATTTATTTATTTGACTTTTCTTATTTTTCCTTTCTACTTGATAACAAGGGTGATCAACTGTAACCAGGAATAAGCAATTTCCCTCTGGGATTAATAAAGTTTTTTTGAATCTTGAATTGATAATCCCAGTCGTTCCTGTGAAGATTCAGTGACAAATCTGTCTGTGGGAACGGTACACACAGTTATTCACTAACACTACTTAATTGCCACAGCCCTTGTACATTCCTGACCTCGCATCAAGCCATTCCCACATGTTTGGCCCAGTAAAGGAGTTCCTGGGGGGCCAGCGTTTTAAGACGTGAAGGAGGCAGTCTGATCATGGCTCTGGGGTAATGAGAAAACGTTGATGGTATGCAAGTACTGGTGAAACACTGGGATGAGTGCATTAGTGTAGCAGGTGATTATATAGAGGGATGTTTTTACTCTCATAACTGAGTTCTTTACAATCAAAAGTCCCGGTTTGACTTGAACACCCCTGAAGTTGCACTTTGACTTGATAACATCCAGAAAGATGACGGTTTCTAATGATATATTGATCACTCAAAACAGATGGTTAGGATTTCACTGGTATTTAATACCTATGATGTTTTGACTGAGGACTTTATGGAGATTAATATTCGTTGAATATTATTGTGTAATTGCCGCCGCTGGGAGGTCAGAGTGAAAGCACTGACACTGACGTCTCCTGAGCAAGACTTTTCGCTGACAGGGACGAGGAGAGAAAACGAGCAGGAAAACTGAAAAACCCTTTATATGTGGTCATATTGTGTAGATTCACACATTCTCTGTAGAAATGCTTAATTTACACGTTTTGTCTCTCGTGCCTGTAGTTACATGGGTTAACCAGTAGGGGTCAGTATTGGCCAGTGGTTTGTTTTCACACGCTCTTGATTAGAAAACATGTGAATTGAAAAGTGGTGGTTTCACCATGCACTCTGTATTTCACAAACACACACACAAAGACTATTGAGTGAGAGAGAGAGAGAGAGAGAGAGAGAGAGAGCTCTGTGAAGGTGTCTGAGAACTCTGCAGTACGGAGATGAACATTTGATTAGAGCTTGATTTAGTCTTGCGATGCCGCTATCGATCCCAGACATCTGTGCCAAGTCAGCATTTTATAAAGCAGTGAAGCGTGTATGTGGGTGTGTGAACGTGTGTACACTTTCAACACCTTCCAAGATGCAAGGCTGATGACACGCACAGGAAAAGAAAGAGCTTTGTTTTGCTTTTTCCATCCTTTACTGTTCACGCTGCAGTTTGTCATATCAACCTGCTTCTTCATCTATAAGCTATAATAATAATAATAATAATAATAATAATAATAAAACAACAACATCAAAAACACTGGAGGATTTATAATTCGAATAAAAAAAGCTGCAATTAATATTTGGATTCTAAATAAACTCGTTCTATAATTCTACATCACTGCTAAGCTCCGCCTCACCCCCACCTTTTTTTTTAATGAAGAAAACCAGGGTTTTTCATCTTGAATGAAAGTCCTTTAATGTCCTCTATTTCTCTGGTAGCTTTTACGGATCCACTATGAAATTTTGATGACGCAAAGCGAAACCTGATTTCAGATCAGCACACCAAACTTTATACGAAGCATTAAATCTCTCTCTCTCTCTCGTGCTCACACACACCAACACTCGCCTCCTGTACTATTGTCAGTGAAGCTTAATGTCGATTGACTTCACCTTTGTGTTTATACTTCTTATTTCCCATGAGTTCTATTTGTGACTCTTATCCAGTACATTTACATTGGAAAATGAAGTCATTTTGCAAATGAAGTCAGATTGCCAAAAGCAAAACTAACTTAATAAGATATAGGTTTTGCTATAATATTTGTTTACAGATTTTTTTTAATGTGCTTAAATATTGCATGAACAGTTATATTGCATGAACAGGCACATGACTGTTTTGAATTTGCCGGCAGCTGCTCTATCTCTTGGAAAGAAGCTGTTTGGTGTCTCAAGGGTTTTGTTTTGATTGCCTGGAAGCGCTTATGGATAGTCATCAAAAGCTGTATGAAAATGAGTGTATTTCTTACTGATTCTCTTTCCTACCTCACTCTCAGACCACAGTACTGATCAGGATAAAATTGAGTGAGAAAGAAGTGATGTTTTTTTTTTTTTTTTTTTAAACATCTGTCACCTTCGGCTCTTCTTTACATCTTTCGGCCAAAATTTCAGGTGATTCACATCTCTGAGTGTGAACACCATACATGAATAGCTACATGGCTCAACCTCTCTCTCATTCAGTCTTTAAACCACATATCCTGTATATCTATGAAGCCTGGAGCCTATCCCACGATACACCCTAGATACAGTGTCTGTCCACCGCAGGGTACACACAAGATTACACAGGCACTTTAACTACAGGTAGTCCCTGACTTATGAACGTTCCGGGAGCGTTCCACGTTCGTAAGTCTGATTTGTTCTAAAGTCAGACAAAGTGAGTCTTATACGTCTTTGACACAAAAATACAATGTAAAGCATTCCAATCCACTTGACTAAACCTCTGTCCACTTTCCCACACTGCCATCATGTGGCCAAAAACCATAATCTCGCCTAAGGAAATTAATCTCATACAAATTAATCCTGGACACAACTTTGTCTCAGACCTGTTTTCCACTGTATTGGACTGTGAGCTCTATTTTGTTGAGGATTTTCCAAAAATAGGATTATTTACCGTCAGGACAGCTTTACAGGACAGACATTTTCTATCACTGTGCTCCCGGACCGATTCATTAAAATCGGTGAGGACTCATTTCTCCCGCACCCCCACATACATTAAACTGGAAATTTTATACATTCACATTCACACACTAACTATATTGTTAGTGTGTGTATTAATAGTGTGTGTGTAATATTTAATTGTAAATATTGGTATCTGGTGCACTGGAGTGTCTATTATTTATATAATACACGTGAGATACTTCCGTGATTTGTTCCTGCCTTCATAACTTCAATGTTTGTAAGCCGGGGGCTATCTGCACAGGGAATTTGGAAATGCCAGTTAGCTTAATCTGCATGTCTTTGGACTGTTGGAGGAAACCGGAGTACACAGAGAAAGACCGCCGAGGTGAGAATCGAACCCTCGACCCTGGAGGTGCGAGATCACAGTCCTAACCACATATGATATATAACTGCAGAAAATTTAGATTCCTACAGCGTATTGTTGTAAAAAAAAAAAAAAGCCCTGCAGTTACTCATGTTAGTCTGAATGACACAAACCTGCCATGCATGGCTCCTCCCTTCCTCATGACGAGGGGCAGCTGTAGGAATTCTGGGCCCCCCGAGAGGTTAAAACACTCCCCCACGTCCTTTCAGTCTTCTAGGGTTCGCTGTCTACTAACTCCTTGAATCAATCCATCTAACATACCTAGAGGAGACCAAAAGTGTGAAAAAAAAAGCAGTGCAAAATTTAGTAGAGAGCTGGGCGATGAGGATTACATTGAACTGTTTTAATAATAATGAAGTAAAGAACAAATAAAACACTTGGCTGCATATGTATTTTTGTGCTTTTTGTCATTTAGAAAAGTTCAAAAGAAATCATACAGGATGTATCACGTTGCCACAACATACATGAAGCTCATTTCATAATGCTGGGAGGAAAAAAAAAGATAATTTGATTTTCGTTGTGGTTGTTGTTTTCCCACCATTTTAAAGCAAAAAATGTTGAACACTTAACCCCAAAGGGCACTTTAGTGTACGTTTTGTCAGTACATATCCAGACTAATGGCATTCCTTTTAAGTTTAGAAGGGTGATTTCAGGAAATTTATCCTAAGGCAGATTGAATGGCTACATGAATTAAACATCTGCAATCTGTCCAACAATAGCTGAGATGAGCGTGTAGATGATTGTAACTTAAAAAAACAGCCACTAGGTGTAGTTAATTGACTTTATTAGGCCAGTGGTTCTCAAAACAGTCCTCAGCCCACTACTTTTTTTTGCCTTACAGCTCTGTTGTGCGAGTTAGGATAGAGCAAAAAAATGTGGATTGACTAGAAGCACAGGGTGGATGAAAAAGCTTTTTTAAAATCAATGAACGTTACGCAAAAAAAAAAAAAAACAAGAAAAATATTGGTATTAAAATACAATTCTTAAAAAAAAGATTTCGTCTTTGAAGAATTCTTATTCTCTTGGCGAGTAATTTATCTAGTGTAGTCAACCAATACGTCAAGAATAATTAAAGCGTCCTGGACAAAGTTTAACGCTCCCACACTATATTTGTTTTATTGTAAACTCTATGCAAATGACATAAAACGATTATTTCCTTAAACGAATCCTGAAATCACTCTTGTGTCAGTGTGGTTTGACGTTTCTTTAGTTCACTATCTCACAGATGGCATTGTTTCATCTTTATTCTATCATTATATGACCACATATTAAATGTATGCAAGAAAAACAAGAAAGGATGAAAGTAGAACAGACGACATAGTACAATGTTAGGAGAACTGCTTTGCTAATGTGCCTCAGGCCACAACAGTAAAGGTTGTGACACACTCACAAGAGCCGAACTACAAGTGAGTCAATGGTTTGTCACCTACTAGCATGAGCATGGAGATGACGACTTTGTCCAGTCTTCGTTAATTTCCCTGGTTAGGCTCCAGACCTTCTACAGTTTACCAAAGATGAATAAATTAAGTAAAGGTCTGAGAACCTTACAATTTGTTGCTTCCCCCCATTTACACCATTGGAATGTTTGTTCTTGGCCTCAATAGGTTTTACGCCTTGTTAAATAGTAACCACCACGTCACCTCGGAGACTCTGAAGATTAATTATGAAGATTAATCTGTCTCAGTCCTGTGTAAGGGCACTTGAGGTATGTCTATCCTGAGTGCAAATGAAAAGACAGAGAGCTCAGACAAGTGCAGTATGCAGCTGTACATCGCAATTAAGTGATAAAGTGATATATGTGTGCGTATACAGGGTGCGCTGCTAGAGATTCTGGGGCTCTCCACAAACTTGACAAAAAAAAAAAAAAAAAACCTTTACAATTTTGAAGCTCCCTTGTCACTCATTTAACCCGCCCCTAACGACACCTCTGTCTGTGTGTGTATACAGTATGTGGATCTTTTCTTATACCCTGTAAGTGTCTCTTGTGTCTATGTGTGTTTCTCTGTGTGCATTTATTTTTTTCTATTGTTTTATACATGTGCATATGATCAGCCATAACAATATGACAACCTGATTAATTTTGAGTAGGTCCTCCCTTTTGCCACCAAAACAGTGATGCACGGTGTGTCCTGACACCCTTGTTATGAAACCAGTATGAACCTTTTCAGCAATTAGAGCAACAGAATCTCTTGTATTTAATCGGACTACACAGGCCAGCCTTCACTCCCCATGCACATCAGTGAGCCTTAGCCACCCATGACCCTGTCACCATTTTAAAGATTTTCTTTCTTGGACCACTTTTAGTATGTCCTGACAGAGCTGCAGTTTTGGAGTTACTCTGACCCAGTTGTCTAGCCATCACAATTTTGCCTTTTTCACAATAGCTGCATTGTCAATATCTTACTACAGTGGCGACTGAAAGTGGGTGGGATATATTAGGCAGCAAGTGATTTTTTTCCTGAAACAGATGTGTTGGAAGTAGGACAAATGGGCAAGGATAAGGATTTGAGTGACTTTGACAAGGGCTAGATTGTGATGGCTAGAGGACTGGGTCAGAGCAACTCCAAACCTGCAGCTCTTTCGACTGTTCCTGGTGTGCAGTGGTCAGGACATACCGAAAGTGATCCAAGAAAGGAAAACTGGTGTACTGGCGACAGGGTCATGGGCAACCAACAATCACTGATGCACATGGGGAGTGAAGGCTAGTCTGTGTAGTCATATCCAATAGAAGAGCTAGTGTAGATCAAATTGAGCAGGATGTTAATGCTGGTTGTGATAGAAAGGAGTCACAACACATGGTGCATCACTGTTATTATGGTAAAAGGTGTGACCTGTTCAATAGGCAGGTAATATGTGTATTCACACTCAACAGATGATTATGATGTTGTTTAGCGTTTAAATATTGATATGTCAATCCTATATTAAAATATATTTAGTTTGGAAATGTACTTCATTCAATGTAATAAGTTTAACATATATACACACACACACACACACACACACACATTTTTAAAAACATTTATATATATTTTTGCTCACCTTTCAGTGGAAATTCGCCTGCACTTTAATTTAAATACCTATTTACATCAATCGTATTGGCGCACGCGCGCGCGTGTGTGCGCTCGTGTCCATGACAGCGCGTGCCGCCGGGAATAATTGCTATTAAATTGGGAGCGGACGCGCGCGGCTCTCACGCCTCCTCGCGACCTATTAAGACCCCGAGCCTATCTATGTGTGTGTGCTTCACAGCAAATAAAAAACAATCAAACAAAAACAAAAATTTCGTTTACATGTGGCTGTAAATGAGAAGTGTTTAGCGGATATAACACATAAATAGGAAAAACAGTCGAGAACACAAGCGCGAGGAAACAACACCGGAAGTGGGCGGTGAGTGAGAAAGAGAGAGAGAGGAGAGAGAGAGAGACGGATGAAAGAGTGCACAGCCCGCTGGTGGAGGAGGAGGACACACGGGCAGCTCAGGTTGTCTCCTCGTCTTTCTCGCTCTCTGTATATTTACCCCGGAGTTTTCTGCTGCACTTTTATGCTCCAGCACATTTCAGGTAAGTTCTTCATTGCTGCCCTTATCGCATCGCATCCTGACTTCTTCTTCTTTGCTGTTTTTTTTTATTTTATTTTCGTAAACAAACTAACTGTCCGTACTGTGCGTGCGCGTGTGTGCGTGTGCGCGCGTGTCAGGTTCAAGCCAGTTTTCTGACATATCTGTTTGACGCAACTTTACAGCTGAGTTGTCAGAAAAAAATAAGATTAGATAATGTTTTCAATCGCCTGTTTGTTGTTTGTTTTGTAGTTGTTTGTCTCAAAGCTTTTTGACTCTATTTATTTATTAGCTCAACAGGCGGACAGACTCGTTCCAGCTCCGCTCCGCTGCGGGGCTGGCTGTCACTATGCAGCTGTCAACGCTAGAGGGCGCACGTTTCAATCCGCACTAGCGCACTACTGCACTAAACAGTGTGGTGAGCGAGTAAGTGCGGCGCAGTTCTAGTAGAGATCCGTAGTGCGTACTCTTTAGTATTTGAGTATGCGGTTTGGAACGGAGCCTCACGAACTGCATTCCTTTCCCATATTCAGACCAGAATAGCAGCGTAAAATTTAACCAGCGTGTGTGTGTGTTGTGTGTTTTATGTGTTATGTGTCCACAAAAAAAACTACATTGTAAAATTTAACAAGGCGACTCATAGAAATGAACTTTGTCACGGTCTGAGTTACACCATGATGAAGTGACGATAACTGGAATTACGACACTTGTCATTCGCTTAGAAAAAAACAGGGCTAAAGTTTAGCACGGAAATTAGCCACCACGCGCGCTCATTTTCTTTAAAAAACACAATGAACATAGTGTATTTATGTTTGTTATTGCGTATAGGTGTCGTGAAATATGCAGTATATATACCCATCTGAAAATTGTACAGATATATATATATATATATATATATATAGTAACTTACTGAGAGGAAACGGCGTGCTTGCTGTGAGACTTTCACGCTGCTGCTTCAGCACTAATTTGTTTTTAGCCGTTTGAACCGTTATTCGGCGGATCAGATCGCGCGAGCGGCGGTGTGGGGGTCGCGCGAGCGGTGCTGCAGGCATGGCAGGGTTGTGACAGGACTTCAGACCTGATAATCTAACACCTTTCTCGCGCTCTCTCTCTTTTTCACACACACACACACACACACACACACACACACTATTTTCAGGATGAACCTGCCGATTTCGTTTACTTTCAGTTTCACAGTTTCAGAATAAAAATGCTGACATTTTTATGCTTGCTATGCAAACAAACAAACAAACAACACCCCCATAACATCCCCAAAAAGACATCTTTGGCAGTTATTGCAACGTTTAATTATGATGAGCAAACATCACTCACTCACTCACTCACTTGAACATCTAATTCCTGCTCAGTTTTGTCTGTATAGCGCCTTTGAATAAGCTTTACAAAAATGTTACATTTGGGATAGAAATAAATTCTAATAAAATGATACATTTTGGGCGGCACGGTGGTTTAATGGTTAGCACTGTCGCCTTGCACTTCCAGGGTCCGGGTTCGATCCCCGGCCAGGCTCGATTCCTGTCTCTGTGTGCATGGAGTTTGCATGTTTTCTCCGTGCTTGGTGGGTTTCCTCTGGGTACTCCGGTTTCCTCCCACAGTCCAAAGACATGTAGGTTAGGCTAATTGACGTTCCCAAATTGCCCATAGTGTGTGAATGAGTGAGTGAATGTGTGTGTGTCTGTGTCCTGCGATGGATTGGCACCCTGTCCAGGGTGTACCCTGCCATGTGCCCTAAGTCTCCTGGGATAGGCTCTAGGCCCCCTCGTGACCCTGAATACAGGATTAAGCGGTATAGATGATGAGTGAGTGAGTGATACATTGTGAGAGGATTTGCAGGGTCTAAGGTTTGATTCCCGCCTCTGATCTGTGTGTGTGTGGAGTTTGCATGTTCTCCATGTGCTTGGTGGGTTTACTCTGGGTATTCAGATTTCTTCCCACGGTCCAAAGACATGCACAGTCCAGAGACATGCCGTTCCCAGTGTGTGTGTGTGTGTGTGTGTGTGTGTGTGTGTGTGTGTGTGTGGGTTGACACCCTGTCCAGGTTGTACCCTGTCTCACGCCCTGAATCGATAGGCTCCATGAGTGAGTGAGTATATATTTTGAGAGCTGGCACTGTGGTGTTGTGGTTAGTCCGTTGTGCTCTTGTGTGTGGCATGTTATCCCTGAGCTTGGTGAGTTTCTTTCAGGTACTCTGGTTTCCTACCACAGTCCAAAGACATGCAGATTAGGTTAATTGGCATCCCAAAATTGCCAATAATGTGTGTGTGTGTGTGTGTGTGTGTGTGTGTGAGAGAGAGAGAGTGTGTGCGCGCACACTGCAGTGGATTAACACCCTGTCCAGGGGATACCCCTCCTTTGGCCCAAAGTCTCATGGAATAGGCCCCAGGTTCCCTGCAACCCTGTATAATGGATAAGCAGTGTAGAAGACAAATGATTTTTTAAAATAAGATTTATCACTTTGTTCATGGTGAGCAAGCCAGAGAAGACATGAGTAAGGGAAAAAGCCCTGAAAGGTCAGAAGGGAAGCCATCATCATTTGAGTGATAACACGACCATAAATAGACCCCTTCTATAGGACATACTGTGTTCTGAGGTCAAAATTATGATTGTCTAACAGGATGGATGTTTAAGTTGACATTAAGTCTATTTTGTTGAGGTTATTAACTGTGCACTGACTGGGAATGTGGGTATAAAACTGTTTGTGGCAATTTCTGTCCAAACTATTCAAATCATTCGGTCACAAGCCATCACAGAAAAGCTGTTGGTATCAATGTAGTCCATGTTTCATGAATAGTTTCATAAAGGGAACCAGTTCTCAGTTATGACATGGAACTTGAGAAGTCAACACAGGGCCATCCTCAGCAGCAGTAAGTGGTCTTTGGTCTCCATGCAATGAGAATTCCAACAGAAGTAGGGCATTGAGATGAATCAGGAAGGTGCGGAAGGGTTGAAGGGGTCAAGACCACTGGTATCTCAGAAAGAGAGAGAGGTATGGCCAAAGTCATATAATGTATAAGGTCGATGTATATTTGTGCAGAGTGCACGCTGGAGTCCCAAACATTAATTGGAAGGCTGGTCTATAACTTGCTTTGTAAGAAAATGTTTTGACCCCTGCTGTAGTTTTTTATTATACGAGGTACCGACAAACAGCCTGCACTTTTTGATTGAAGTAGGCACAGCAGATCATAAAATACTAGAAATTGTTTCAGTTACTGTGGCTTGAGATCATTTAGTGCTTTATAGGTCAATAGTAGTATTTAAAAATGAATGCTCTTCTGTGTAAGTGTAAGATATGAGTAATATGCTCATATCTTCTGGTTCTGGAAAATACTGCTATTCTGGACTAAATTGAGCTTGTTTAAACATGTAGTGGAACATCCTGACCGGGGGTCGGCAACCGTAAACTAATAAATAATGGACCATTTGGACCTGTTTCCCACAGAAAAGATAGATATGCATAGATTTTTTTTTTTACCTTTACGCTATGTATAGTGTGTTGCATTTATAAAATCAATAAACTGCTGCAGGGAAAATTAAATCTTATTTTTGCATGCAACAAAAACTATGGAAAAAAAGATGCTAGGTTGAAGGTCACTTTGAAATAAAAAACTCCATGTCTCTATGAGTCCTCGTATTTCTGAAATAAAAAATGAACTTAAATTATCCACCTGCAGCAAACCGAAATTGCCGTCTGCTTCTATGTGCCGTCATTCTTTTAACGCATGTACTGGAACGTGCTGTCAGCGGATAACCAGAATGAAACTGGAATGAAAACACACATTTTAGGTGACAAAAAAATTAAACATGTCTTTTTAATATCAAGGTTAAGATCACCATTTTGAATTCAAATTTTGAATTCCATTTAAGAAACTACATTTTTTAAAAATACATTTAAATTAAATACTTATTATTTATTTTCCAAAGCCAGACGGAGTCGCAGCAGAGGGATGAAAGAGCCACATGTGGCTCCAGAGCCGCGGGTTGCCGACCCCTGATCTAGACAGTAAGGTATTATAGTAATCCAAGTTAGAGGACACAAAAGCAGGAACTATTTTTTTTGCATCATGTCATAATATTATGGACATGAACTACAAATGAAAAACTGAAATTAATAACAGTAGATTTCAATAACATCTTTTACCCCTTCACATGATAAAACCGAAAGGCCATTCAGAGTTACTGTGTGATCAGAAAACTTTCTAGCTGCATGTGGACTTTGTACTGGTCTTCTTAGAGTTTGCAACAGGAAGACATCTTATTTTACAAAATGTCTCATTATTTCGAAAAATTATTTAACTATTATGAGACAACTTATTTTCTATGAATTACCCTCTTATTCCTACAAGAAACATCTTGCGGCTGTAACAAAACACCTCATTACTGCAAGGAAACATTTTGTTACTACAAGACACCATGTTTTACAAGAAAACTGCTAGATATTACAAGGAAACATTTTGTTATTACAAAAAACATCTTGTAATTACCGGCGGAAAAGCTAATTATTAAAAAAAAAAAAAAGACATCATTTGAAGACATCTTGCTACATCCTGTAACTACAAATAAATACTTTGTTCTTATGAGGAAATATTTGATTTTTTTTTTAACAAAAATTTGTTACTACAAGTAACTATCTTTTTATTACAAGGTAACTTCCCTTATTACAACGAAGTGGTTAGTTACTTGAATAAACATTTAGTTATTATAAGGAAACAGCTAGTTACTACATGGAAACATTTTGTTTTTATGATATAAAACATGTTGTGTTGTGTTTTATGATGTAATATATCTAGTTACTTAAAAAAATGTTTCTCATGAGAATCTTATTATCTTATTGTTATCGAATGCAAGAAAACACTTAATTTCATTCTGAAATAACTACATAATTAAAAAAAACAAAACATAATTGATCTTGTGATATGACTCGCATGCATACGGTAACAGCCAGTCAAAGATCATCTGGATATGAATCTTAGGCTCCACTTTTAAAACTCAGCGATCCAGGAGATTGTAGCGATCGTGCGGAGGGTCTGATTAACATGTTGGGTAATTTTCTGACAAATCCGTGTTCTCGATCATGACCTGCAGACACATGAGAGGGTAACTGGAGAGGTTATCAGGCTTTATCAGTTTTGGTCAGTTTACTGACTGCTGTGCTGAGTGTTTTTTTTTTTTTCCCCTACAGCTATAGGCGCTTTTAACAGAGGGAGATTCATAATCCAGACACTGATATATTTGTTGTCATACTTGTCTGATGACCCGCTTGTTTGTGTTACACAAGTGCAGAAGTGCCTTGACTGCACAACAGATATGGACAAAATATCATATTGAAGTTGTGTTACTAGGTCATATGTTAAATATCTAACGTGTTAGAACATATGGAGAACCTAATGTCTGATACGATTAGTATATTCACCTTAACAGTCTATTACCAATAAATCATTAATAAATAATAATGATCATTTTGTTGGGATTGTGCTGCTAGAACAGTTTAAATACTGACAAAAAACTGTATTTATTGAAACAATCAAAGCAAAAAACAATAAGGATGTTGAAAACAGACCTGATTAAAAAAAAAAAGAAAAAAGTCCTATATCGTGCACCGCATTGTGCCGTCTTGTGGTGTATAATATACTGTATGTGAGCTACAGAGAAATATGATGCAAAACAAACAACCGTTAATACATTTGTATTACATGGTTGAATTTTTAACAGCAGTTAATTGATTAATGATGAATCGATTGCAGGCCAATTTGATGCTTTTTGATTATTGATTTAAATGATGAACATGAAGCATTTGGGGGCATCATGGCGAATAAGAAAACGTCAAAGAGGCAAGAAAACAGATGCCGTCACCAATCACTCAGCAAAGGTCATGTTGTATGACATGAGACCAGAAATACGAGTTCCTTTTACGCAACTAGTTCTAGTGCCATTATTTGCTTTTGGTCTGGATAATTAAGCTTGAATACTAAGTGGTACTTTTAAAAGTTCAAAAGACTAGAATGCCCTCAAGATATCCGGTGCAGATTAGTTCATAGTTTTCATTTCTAATTAAGTCTTTTAATTCAGCGTCGATCTGTGATTTAATGCAAAAACGAACCAATTCTTTAATGTGAAATCTGACGTGATATAAAGTCGACAGCTCGGAAATACGTTTTGAATATTTCTCTGTTTGTGTGTGTGTGTGTGTTGAGTCAGCATTCATCAAAACAACCCAAAATAACCCTTAACCTAAAATAATTAGGCATGCACCTAAGACATGTGTTTATTGCTTTTAGGCTGCTTTATTTAGCTCTCATTTGGTGTGGGTGGTTGTATTTGTGTATGCGTGTGTGTGTGTGTGTGTGTGTGTCTGGTGAGACAGAGAGAGAGCTAGAGAGAGAGAGCTCATAGTGTATTAGCGGTGTTGCGGTGGGATTGTCGGAGGTGTCAAACTGTCGACCACACATGATGACACCGAGACAGCCGTCCTGTCGAAGCAACAGGATAAACAAACACAAACTCGTTCCAGGGTCGTCCAGTGATGGTGTGGCACACGTGCGCCCATGTGTTAACCGGTACTCACTCTACACGTTTCACACAGGACGAGTCACTCGGCAGGTTCCTGCGGGTACTGCGAGAGGGTCTTTGTGGTCAGTTTTTCTTGTCTCTGTTTGCCACTTAGGCATTTAAACTGAAAGCGACTGAAACATGAGCGATGAGCAAAGTAAAAAAAAAAAAATCATGTCTCACAAAACACTACAAGGCTAAGTACATGCCGTGGATTTTTTCCTGTCATCTCCGTTGAGACACCAGAGGCACCGGAACAGCCGGCTACGGCTCGGGTTTTGCACCTTGCCTCTAGGGGATTAGTAGGCTTAAACGTTGAGACGGTGTTAAGAAGAGCGTCTGTGTTTTTGTTTAACACCTGCACATTTTTGCAGGAATCCTGAAGGGTGTTTTTTTTTTTTTTTGTGGTTGGAAAACACGAGATTTGTCTCAAAACCTGACTAACATGTGTGTCTGTTGTGTCTGAGCGCACAGGTGCATGACCCTGGCTCGTCCTCTCTCATATCGGTCTGTGTTCGTCCTCAGAGCGCGCACCGATCGCTCGTCTAGCTTTTCGTATGAGAGATGAGACCTCAGGGATGTGCGAGATTCGTCCGGGGATCTGTACACGAAGAGGTCGAAGGTGACACCTCACTGAAAAGCTGTTGTCGAAATGTTCTCCATCATATCTGGTTTAGAAACTGTGTGTGTCTACAGACTCCTGCTCTACACTCTTATTCCTCAGACACATCGAGCCGCTAAGCTTAGCATTTTGTTTTCAGGTTGAGAATCGGCACAGCGAGCGTCGACAACTAATCCCCCCCTGATCCGAGTCCGGAAAACAACACAGCGATGTTTAATCGACAACTCAACCTGCACAAGCTGCCAAGCGCCAGAGTTAGCGACGAGGTTTTCACATCATAATATTTTAAGACACTTATGTGAGACACTGAATGCATTAGCAGATTTTAGATAACTTTTTTTTTTTTTTGGTCATGCTTTATTTAAAATAACATGAAAAAATATACTTTTTGTATGACATCTAAAAACTCTATTATTGATTTCTCAAAAGGTTTACAAACAAACAAACAAACAAAAATTAACACCATTTTTTTTTCTTATATAAGTTTGTAAGTAATTAAATAAGTTTATATTTTTTTAATTAGTTTTTAGACTTTATTAGTTTTTAGAATTATTTGAAACAGTACAAAATTATAACATCAATGCAAAAAACCTAATAATATTAACATTCATGATTAAAATCTTTTAAAACAATAAATTCTTTTAACAAATGCTAAAATTGAGTTTTTTTTTTTAAACAGTCTGTACAAAGTTATGAAATCAGATCAGCTTTCAATGTATTTACAAGGAAAAACAAACAATCAAACAAACAAATAAATGATCAATAATGTGTTGTATGTGAAGTTCGCATGTTCTCCCTGTGCTTGTGGGTTTCGTCCTGGTGCCCAGGTTTCCTCCCACAGTCGAAAGAAATACAGGTTACACTAACTGGCATTTCCGAATTTCTCAAAGTGAGTGTTTGAGTGTCTGAGTGTGTGCATGCATTCCCCATAAGTTGTACCTTGCCCAATGCCCCGGGTCCCCTGGGACAGGATGTGTCCCTATACAGGATATGTGGTATAAAAAGATACGAGGACACACAAAATATCTCTGAGGAAAATATCATGGCATGCTATTGGTCACAGTATCAATAATGTATGTTCCATAGCTTTAGCTCAAGCTCTATACACTGTCCCTAAAGAGCTGAAGTAACGGGGGGGTGGGGCAGCATGTGGGGCAGTGTAGGACCAGTGTCTGTTTACACAACCTGAAGGCAAATTTGTGTTCTAAATGGGCAGTGTGTGCGTGTGTGTGTGTGCTCGCACGCGCGTGTGTGTGTGCGTCCGTGAGCAACTGTTTCCCAATAGGAAGTCCTGTTGCTTAGAGAGAGAGAACGAGCACTAAAATGGAAGTCCTTAGAGAGATTGATGGGCTGGGCGACATGATGACATACATCACACTCTTTATCTGAAGGCCAGCGCAGACTTTTTTTTGTCAGACGTCTGACAGATCAGATATACTTTGCTCCCATTTGAACTGTTGTGGCTCAGAATGACATGACATCTGTTCTGCTTTAATGCGCCAAGTCTCCATAGAGATCCATTCACATTCACACTTCTTCTACACACTGCCAGCTTTACTTAAAATGATAAGCGACAATAGCGTGATGATTGTGCAAAATGTTGGTTGGTACAATAATAACACTCACAGCAACCCCAAGTGTGACCTTTATTCGCTGTCCTGCTGTCTCACGTCAGGTTTAACACGCTTGTGTCGCTTAAGGGCATGTTGCAACCGCTAGTGGTGTTGATTCTTTTGGGCGTTCCAATGAAAATGAATGTAGCCACAATGTAAATGTTTCTACATCTAGCCACATCGTCTGACCAATAAGGCACTGTTTTTAAATTTAAATAATATTTAAATAGGCAAATAGTTAAAAACCTTTGATTGGATCATTAGTGCAGAAATTAATAGGTTTCAGCACAAACGATCCTTTTAACCCTACCAAAAAAAAACATGTCAGAGGATGTATTACAGAACCCTAATGCTTATGGAAAAGAGGTTTGTGCATTTCAGAAGGGTCACATTATTGGCCTTCATCGAGCAAAGACGACAACTAAGGATATTGTTGAAAGTACTGGAATTAGGTTAAAAACTGTCCAACACTGGAAGGATAGTGCAGAAGAAATGTGCGCAGAAAAAAAAGATGATCTGAGATGATTTAAAATCTTGGTGAAGTTGCATGGTTAAAAACAGGCTCACAGGATCGGGACTAAATAGCTGTGTGTTCATGAGAAAATTACAGGCGAATCAGAAAGTTTGCTAGGGAGCATAAAGATTGGACTTTGGAACAATGAAAAAAGGTCATGTGGTCTGATGAGACCAGACTGAACCTATCCAAGAGCGATGGGCGTGTCAGGGTAAGAAGAGAACCACAGGAAGCGATGCACCCATCATGCATATTGTCCTCTGTGCAAGCCTCTGTAGTCAATGCTGGTCAGAGTTGGTCAGGTCTAGACACAGCAATGTTATGTGGCAATAAAATAAAGTCAGCTGATGACCTGAATGTACCGAACGACCAGCATTCCAGGGCTCAGATTGTGAGTCTGGACAATTACCCCTTATAGAAAGTCTTTGGGATGTGCTGGAGAAGACTTTATAGACTGGTTTGACTCTTGTGTCATCAATAAAAGATCTCAGCTGAAAATGATGGAAAAAAAAAAATAATGTTGTGACATGATGAAACAATGCCATAGTGAATCCGCTTTGTAATCAAAGCTAAAAGTGAAATGCTAAAAGTTACTTTAAAAGTGCAATATCTTTTGTGGCCAGCCTGTATACAGTAATTAAACACACAACCGTATTCAAGCTTTCATAAGCTAACTTATGTCCTAGCTACTTTGTGTTCACTCACCAGAGGCACTAAGAATCTCAGTTATTTCCTTCCTAACCGTAGTGGTGGGTGGGATGGGCGGCACTTACTGTAGCGCTCTCACATCAAACACGGCTCTACAGCCAATTATACGACGGAGTATTAGGGCCAATATGAGGAAAAAAAGAGAGGTCGAAAATTTGAAGGAAACAAAAAAAAACTTGAAAAAGTTTCATAATAATTTTTTTTATCGCATATGGGCCCTAATACTCCGTCATACCACTGGGACTGTGAGGTGAGCTCACCCAAACGGAAGGAGCGGATAGCCCTGTCCCCCGAGTATGTAACGCCGCCCTAACGGTATCATGAGCAAGCAGTATGGAAAGATGCGGTCAGCTAACATCACATGGTCCGGAGGAAACTCTCTCCCTGAATGAGTAATAGCCTTGATGTGGGAGTCCCCTAGAACTCCTTGTCCGTGAATATGTTTCAATTATAATTGAAGAATATATTTAGGCATTGGAGGCTCAGTGTTCGGCTTCTTACCTAGGTCCAGATTCGATACTTCGGGGTGGGTCCTGGTCCCAAACCTGGATAAAATTGAGGGATGAGTCAAGAAGGGCCAGGTTCAAACCATGTCTGATCTGCTACGAGACCCCTAATGGGAGCAGCTGAATGATAAATGACAATATAGAAGTACAGTGTCATTCTTTTCTCTGTATATCTGAGCTGTTAGTAATCCGGAGTCCGAGCACGGGGTCAGCCATGATGATCTGGAGCAGAGAGGATTAAGGTCCTCACTCCAAGGCCTGCCAGATGGCAGCTTGGTCATATCAGGACACAAACGTATGACCTTGTGATCAGGCTTAATCACTGAGTGACTGCTGCAATGATTTTTGAGAGGTTTTGTGCTCACAAATGCCCTGACCCTGAATGAGTCCAGAATTATACGGGGAAACAGCATGTGATTTTCGACACCGATCCCAATTCATGTTCAGCTTTCTAACACTCAGTAAAGCCTTTTGGATTTTTAGATTTTTGGTCATTATTGAATCATTGGTTACTTCATCCACTCTGTATCATGAAGGTTTTAGGTAAATAAAGTCCAGAGCATTGAACTCGGTTTCCTTCATACCCTTCACACTAACAGTAATAACACTACCATGAAAAGTTGCACAGTATGCAGGGACACTTGTCAGGAAAGTCCTGTTACATCGGTTGTAGTGCTTAAATAATCTGTGGATGTGGTGGAAATCGTTTCTGATCCGAGTTTATCACCCGCTACGGAATCGCTTATGTATTACCCTATTACCCCATACTGGCATGACAGCTTGCTTTCATTTTCAGCAAAATAAAAAGTTGTGTGATTTCAATGGATTTCTCTAAAGCTTATTCATCACTGAAGTAGCATGGAACGGGTTGAAGTGTTTGCTACATCAATACAATATTTTATACTTTGTTTCTTCCTGGGATCCATCATGTAGTCATTGAGAGCATTCTTGGGAACGTATTTCTTGAATCGGAAGTAGACTATTGATTGACCGTTTCAATTCGGGTTCATTAGCAGTAAAGTTTATTATCTGAGAGCCTGTCCACACGGAGACGCGTTTCGCTGTATACGTATAAATTTTTTATTTTTTATCCATCCACATGGATCCGGCGTTTTAGGAGACTGAAACCGCTATTTTTTGAAACCGGGTCCCAAGGCGGATAAATCTGAAAACGACACYCTTGCGGTTTCGTGTGTRCAGCCAATCCGTATATTTTGTGAAACGATGATGTCATGCGCATGCTCAAAGTCTCCTTCTCCGTGTATAGTGTATCTCTATGGCAGCGCCCCATACTGGTCTGGCATATATATACTACACCGTTTTCAGTGGTTTCGTATGTACGCAGATATTTCTTGAGACGATGCCGAACGAGGAAAAAAAATGATCGGATAGAGAATGCACTGGCTTCGTGTTGACGGAGCCTGAATTAGCAGGAATATTTCTAAATTTTACTCAATTTGTAGTAAAATATTAAAATGACTAAAATTGTAATAAACACGAAAATGTAATAAATACAAACTCAGAGTAAGATGAAGCGATACTCTCATAAGACATGAGTATTTTCAGAACATCGAAGCGGATTAAAAATTGTTTGTGTCCGTGGATAGCCAAGCGAAGCGATTATCTTTATGATTAATATTTTTTTTCACTTATTGTGCAAGATTTAATGAACACACAGGGCCATGGTTCCCAAGAATGTTTGTAACATTCGTATTAATTAATTAATACATTAATACATTAATTAATTAATTAATTAATTAACCAACCGAGAATACCCCACCATGGGCTTTATCTCATCGGCTGGTGTTAACAAAACCCAAGAACATGAAAGAAACACAAACCACACAACTCGGTATACCAAATGCAAATGTGTATTATACAAAACAAATGATTTACAACTATATACAAAATATGTTGGTGTGTAGGTGAATGGATTGTGTTGTATATAAATCCTGTATACTGTGCTTTATGAGTCAATCCGGGAACACGATGTTGATGATGATGATGATGATGATGATGATGATGATGAAAAAACGCTCTCCTCTGATACTTGTCCCAATGCTGAGCAATCCCATTCTGATGTATCTGCAAAGAGACAGGGATTCACAGTGTTATGCTGCACTGGGGGGAAAAAAAGGCGACCGGTCGTATGCGTATAAACAACAATGGACCGTTGGCCTCTCAGCGTATTCACAGCTTCTCCTTAAACATGGTCAGCTGACCTCCTTGCACCACCGGGATTCCCCTTGAGATCTGGAGAGAAAGGCTTGCAGGGGTGAAAACGTGGAACCAAAACATGATTGATGGGGCCATTTAAAAAAACCGTTAGGTTTGTAACTGTGCTACATGTTATCAAGGAGGAATCATGGGGTTCCCTGGGAACCCCAGGGAGTCTATTTATACAATGCTCACCATTGGCCTCCACGGTCCCTGGTTGGACTATAAGCTCCTACTGTATATCGATGGATGAATGGAATGTCTTTTATTTATTTATTTATTTATTTATTTATTTATTTATTTATGTTTGTTTGTTTATTTCATATCTCACTTAATTTACATATATTTCCTTAATGTTTTGATTGTTTTTATGTGCGAAAATCTAATGATAGTGTTGGAAATTGGTAATATATTTGGGTGGCTGAAACGGATTATCTGCATTTACATTATTTCCTATGGGAAAATGCGTTTTGCAATATGAAATATCACCTTAAGGACTCATTAAATTAGGTTGTATGGCGAGGAACCACTGTATTTTAAAGGAATTTGTTAATTTTTGATGATGGATGAATGGCGGATCAATTTGAAATCAAACAACAAAAGATAAACTTTTAATCGCCCAACTCTAATGGTTATTGTTGGTGTGTTTTTGGGTGCGAGTCTTTACTTTTTTCCAACGATCTCTTGGTTAAGGCAAGCTCATTCTTTTGGTGGAAGTTTAATTTTCAGAGGAGCATCTTCCGAATTTGGGGGCCATTCAGTTCAGGAGTGCTGCTCTTAAGCTTCTCCATGAGTAAGTGATCATTTTATTTACCTCTTAGATGTGTCATTGCCACTCAGCCTGAGGCTGCTGCCGTTGGGCAATTGTTCTCAACCTGGTATCCAGGGCACCCCAGGGAGTCTGTCAAGCACAGCCAGGAGGAACGTGTGTTTTTAAAAATGGCAGCAAGTTGTGCTCAGGCATTGAAAGCTATATGATAAAATAAAAATATTTAACAAATTAAAAAATGTTAATCAAATGAATCTGTATTGAGGGTGGGTGCCAAATGATTGAGATTAGTATATCATCGATTCCATGAAACGTGATTCTGTGGGTGTGTAGTGTTTCTCTGACTTCCTGTTTCAATAGGAATCAAATCACGTCTGTGGCGAACCCTTCACGTTGAGGAAAGTTAAAGCAAAGATCAGAGTTAAGGTTGGGGTTGTGAAACGTTCCCCTGAGGAAGTGACACGCTTGTACTTTATCTATCATGCTTTTCCCCTCTCTAACTGCCTTACTGACTGATCTCTTTTCACCCTCTGATCCTTCTTCGTCGTTTTGTGCATGTGTGTGTGTCTGCGTGGGTGTGAGAAAGAGTGAGATTCAGGGTTTGCTGGGTTTACACTTTATCAGATGAGCCATGTTTGTTTTGTGTCAAACTCTTTTGCAAGGGACCTTGACTAAAATCCACTCACTCATACAGTGTGCACTCATTTTCTCCACCTCATTCTTTCACTCCTTCTGTCCCACGCCATGTGTCTCACTCTTTATTCGATATTTCTCTCTCTCTCGCTCTTTCTCTCCGACTCACTTTTTCACTCAGCTATAAGTTGGATCTAAAGGCAATGTGTCTTTTCTGATTTGGAGTCGTTGTAGGAAAGAGGAAGTGTTGATCAGACATCATAGTAGTGAAGTGCTCTAACGTTACACATACTGTATTAGCATGCACAATGTATCCGTTAGTTGGTAAATAATGGCTCTGTAAAAACTGCTTAATCAGCAAATTCAGATCGTGGTGGACGCAGGGTCTGGTTAATATGTTAACTTACAGAACGTGCATTTACACACATAATTTACAATATTTATATTTATTTTAAAGTGAGTGTATCCTTTCTTACGCCTACTTTTATTTAATATTTAATAAGCTTTTGGTGACTGTCACAGGTATCATGATCATATGCTTCTAAGTCATATACTGTATATCCACTGCTGTGGAATCACTGTATTCCAGCAAAACACCCGTACAGTGGTCATGAAACAGGATGCAAGATGGGAATCATGTAGTTTGCTAAATGGATTAAAATTTTTCCACTTCGATATCCACTTGTAGCTGATAAAAATCAGCTTGGTGGTTTGTAGAGATGTGAATCGGAAGTAGACTATTGATTCGTTCTAATGAAATTTTTGAGCATTTTTTGGCTCAGTTCATTAGCAATAAAGTTTATTATCTGAATTATTTCGAGAAGTTACAGTATATTCCTAACTGTCTTTGTACTAAAATATAAAAACAAATGGCTAAAATATGTAATAAACACTGAAATGCATTGATTTCTGTTGTTGATACATTAAATGTCACGTCTCAAACGAAGCCATAATTTCTTTTTTCCTGCCAGTGTTCTGTTCCACACGTCAGTCTAGAACTCCAAGGGGGAAAAAAACGATACTCTCATAAGACACGAGTATCTGCAGAAGATAGAAACGGCTTGTTCTTTCTGCTATAGCTGTGGTATACAGTACAAACTTTCGCCTCAAGAACTACAATTTTATATTAGCAAATATTGATATTAGCAAAGTCTAGCAAAGTTAGCAAAGCTAACAAAGTCCACATCTTGGCTACGTAATGCTAACGTCACAGGTCACAGTGGTTTGTCTGAGGTAAATAGTCACCTGGTTGTGCATATTGATGGAACTTTCCTTTTATTTAGCGAAATCTGCAAATTTTAAACAGACAACCATTGATTATTACCACAGCTTTTGCAGAAAATACAACCCCTTTTCTGCTTCTGCAAAGTATTTACAGTATGCTCTTATTTCGTGTTGTTACCGCTTTTCTTCTTTATATTTTTTTAATTTTATTAGTATGTTGGTGTGTACTAAACAATACTGCCACCTATTGGACTGGAGTGTGGTGCAGGAGTTCAGCGGGAAAATATGATTATTGCCTCGCGCTAGACATGACTTATGAACAATAAACGACACACGTTACACAGGTTATTCATTCATTTTAGTAGTTTTTTAATACAGATGCTGGAAACAAAATGGACAGTAATCATTAGGATTGTTGAATTCTAATGATCTTGTTAAAGAAAATGAGAGTCCTATTGACGTTATTAGTTTAACATTTAATTAAATAATTAACCTTTAGTCAGTTATGCTTACATTTACATTTCGGCATTTGGAAGACGCTCTTATCCAGAGCGACTTAGAAAAAGTGCTTTGAAGTTTCCTTACACTGGGTTACTTGGTTACTAAATAAGTGCCATCAGTCAAACACATTTGGGAAGAGATTTTTTTATTTATTTTTTTGGTGGTTGGGGAAGAGAGGTTCTTGTATAGCTCAAAATTTCTGTTTTCTTTTGACCATAATTGTACTTATTTGTCCAATAAACTGAATTGTTCCCCAGTTTTAATCTTTTTGACTAATACTTTGTTTTAAAAAAACTATCCCAGCAGGAATTTTTGGTTGTCATGAGGTCGTGGTGATGGTAATTGTGGTAACTTTGCTATTGATTTGTTTCTGAAAGAAAATGTTGAATTAATGCTCTTAATGATGGCCGGTGCGGGATTCGAACTCCAGTCACTGTGGCGAGAGCACAGCATGCTTACCAAGTGATAATATTATGACACTACTTGAGATACATGCGCTGTTCGCTGGAAGCTGTTGTGTCCGTCCAAATCTCTGACTGGAATTCTAAACCCTGTTAGAAACTAAATGGACCATGGATGTGGTCGAATGCACATTTATTGCCATTTTGTTTGTCTGTCTGTGAAAGTTTAAACGTTTGTTGTTTTGAGGTTGTATTTGCATTGGTTTGCATTGCATTGTTGTGTTTGGGGCTCAGTGGTATAGGTTTCTCATTTGCCATGTGGCGAGCCCAGGTTCATTTCCCAACCACTGGATGCAGTGCCGGTCCCAAGCCCGAATAAAACGGGAAGGTTGCATCAGGAAGGGCAGGAAAACAACCCTGCTTCTAAATAGATTCATTCAAATAGACTGTTTGAGTTTAGGTTCTATTTTGGGTATGGGTATACAGTATGTGCATTTTAGTCTTTTGTCTGTTAGTTTTAGATTTAGTTTGCTAGATTTTAGATTTAGATTTGCTAGAGCAACAGATTTAGTCGGTTTAATAAAAGTTGCTCACTCAAATGAAATGAAAGATTGAGTATGTCCCAAACAACAATAAACAGCGTACACCAATCCGCTTATTGGCAAAGACACTATAGATACGGTAGCAGTTCAGGACCTGTCTTGAATGTGCAATGCTCATTTTTTGTGTGAAAATATGCAAAACATGTCAAAAAGTTGTTTAACCCCTGACCCCAGCACAACTGTATTTGCATGTGCATGAGAAAACCTGTTTGGAAAACTGTCCAGATTGCTTCGTTATGTTTACTTGCAAACACTTCCCAACACCCTCTCACTCATCACCTGCCATCTCGGTACTTAACGACAAGAAATTCACCACAGCACTGGTCATTCAAATCTAATTCAACTCCACCTATTCAAATGTGGCAGTCCTGACACACCTTGCCTTAATGCACAATAAAGTTTAGCTTTCTGAATCATCTGCTGCTGCACTCCTGTCATAGAAAGCTTGATTTTTGTCAATCGATCCTGCCTATACAACCAAGGTAATACCTTTGTAACTAACTAGAGATCAGCATCTTAATAGACTTTCATAACACGATAAAGATGTGAATTTTGCTCATACTAATTTCGGAGATTTAAGCGTCTTTTACTATCTTCTTGTTCTTGTTAGTGACAAAGAATCTACATTATTCTTTGCTTAAATTTAAACGGATTGTGTAAAATACCTGTCCAAACCGTTGCTAATTCCATGTCCAGCTTTATCCCCTTTGCCAGTAATAAATAAATCCATTGTGGAAAAGCACAGCTATGTATACTTTTTTGACTGTGTGTCTTATGGCGGCATATTAGCGAGTAATTGTTGTTCCCAAATTTCCCGTAGTGTGTTAATGAGTGCGTGCATGTGTGTCTGCACTGTGTAGGATTGGCACCCTGTGTACTCCGCCTGGTACTCGTTTCCTTGGATAGGCTCCAGACCGCCCGCGACCCTGTATACAGGATTAAGCGGTATAGACAGTGAGTGAGTGAGTGCATGTCTTGTCTTTAAGTATCTGCCTCTCGACTGACTTTTCCAAACAAATTGATGGGGTAGTGGAATGAAGCACCAATGGGAGTGTGTATAAAAAGAGGACATTGTAAACACAAACAAACGTTAATAGTACACGTGAGGTTTTTCTATGTTGTTTATAGGATCTTATATTTTATCATTCTTTAAAATTGACTTTACAAGTGTTACACAGAACAGTCAGCATTTTATAAATGAATAGGATCTTGAATGAAAACCTCATCAAGGAGTACACGCCAATCATCCCAATTTCTACAGCTTTTACTCTATAATGTTGTTAAATCATCAATTTCCATCAGTTTTGCTGAGAAGGACACAGTTAGTCTCATTGTTCAGGACAGTTCAGATGTGTCAAGTCAAGTATTTTCTTAATCTTAACCCTAACCCTTTTCTTTCCCTAACCCCTAACACCCTCAACCTAACCCATAACCTAACCCCTAACCGCCATTTAAAAATTTTTTTTTTGATACTCCCCACTCTGGAGATATATCCGTCATTTCAGAGGCACTTACTTAAGAGGTCAGGTTGACACCATCTTGTCATTCCCACACACTACAGGCAATTTGCATGACTTTGGACTGTGGGAGGAAACTCACAGGGACCCCAGCAAGCATGGGGAGAGCCTGCAAACTCCATGCACACAGACTCGAGATGGGATTCAAACCCCGACCATGAAGGTGCAAAGCGACAGTGATAACCCCTAAGCAGTCATGCGGCTTTAAAACCTTCACCTAACCTGTATTCTTTTTTTTTTCTTTCCGATTTTCTCCCTAATTTAGTCGTGTCCAATTCCTCCTCGTCACTAGGGGGCTCCCACAGTAAGGCTACTACTGCCACTGAGACTAGACTATCACGTGTTTCCTCTGAACCACGTGACGCCAGCCGACCACATCTTTTCGAACCGCTGACCCATGCCTCGTTGAGGGCGGTGTAACACACTCGGTTACCCCTGATTGGCTGTAGAGCTGTGATTAATGTGGGAGCTCTAAGTACTGCTCATCCCGCCTCTCTGAGAGAGCTCRGCCAATCAGCTCTCTCTAGACCTCCGGCTGCGAACTTGCCATCTCCGGATGATAGGGCGAGCGCTTTACCACTGCGCAAGTTGAGTTTTAGGGGATCACCGCTACATGATTAATCCATGTTGACCCTAAATCACATTCTAATCCAAACCTTAACCCATATCCTAACCCTAACCTTTAACCCTAACCCTAATCCTTATGTAAATTTTCAGACTAGTGGGTCGCCTGATGATGATATCGCAGACCCTAATGCCAACTAGTCAGTGGTAAAGTTCTCTTTTTTGATTTCATATTTTCACGCTCCATGCACTGTTTTACCCCCACTCATACACCTACTGTACTGTATCACCGTCTCTTCCATTTTCACTGCTCCGACATGCGCTTCTATATTGATCAGCACCAGAACCTACAGTAAGAGACGTGTAATGTGGCTGTCAACAAATTTCGGCAGCCAGTTGCGCACTTTTGTCCATCAGCAGCGCACCGTGCTCTGGACATAGTAAATAATGGCACCGCTCCGAACAGCACATCTCGTTCCACACCTTGATTCGCATTGATGAATTTGATCTTTTTCTGCTCGTGTGTGTGTTTTTAAACGAATCACCAAAAAAAAAAAAAAACCCATCTTCGCCTCTTCTTTCTCTTCTGTACTTTAATGAATGTTCTTTGCCCAGTAAGCCACTAATAAGCTTGAGCAGGACAGAGGCACTTCTCCTCCTCCTTGTGCTTTACAGCCTAATGATTTATACTGCAGGAGAGAGAGAGAGAGAAATAAACTGCGTAGCAGACAGAGAGCCGGCCAGAGAGATTTACAAATTCATCTCAAGACAGAAGTGAAAAGCAGATCTGCAATAGTAGCAACACACGCACACTCTCACACAGACATACACACACATACTGTAGACGCATGCTTGTCGCTATAATTTGATTCGATAAACGCAGCTGAAGTCAGCAGGAACGCTTGCACTGTTTACTCCAGCGCCATAACGCCGAGCCCCTGGGTGAACCGTTTCCCTCTTATCACCGACCAGGACCCTGAACTCTGAACTCTGACCTCTTTCCCAATCGTGTAAAATATGTCAGTGGACTAAAACAGTATCCGTATTATGAAATGCAGGATTTGGAGGTTTCTTGGTAACCGGATGTTGTGAGGCCGAATGATTTTAGCTGTTACAGCACACAGGATTAAATTAGATGGGAAAAAACGACGAGTGCGTTGTGCTTGTTAAATCATTGGCGTTGAATCTGTAGTAGAAGACGAATAAGACATTTTATAATTTTTTTTAAAACACCTTCCCGTTGTTGATTATTTGCCAGTAACGGCACACCTCTAAAGTATTTTATATCTCACGTACTGTAGCGAAATCAACAATTAAAAAGTCAACATATCGAAATTCGACACGGCTTGACCCTCGAGTACGGGTTCGGTTTGGAGAAAGTGCCCAGGATGATGGCTTGGAATTGGAATTATTAAAATAAAAAATAAAAAAACGAATAAAAATATAGGTACTTTTTAAAAAAAAAATTTTTAAGCCGCCACAAGAACAACTGCTGTAATCATTTATTTAAAGACACAGACCACAGATGCCAAACGATTGTGTCACCTCCTGTTATTTTTACTAGGTACTTTCTAGTCAATGTCACAGTAACGCAATAGTCTGTGACATTAAAGCGGCGGTAACTGTTTCACACAACAGTGGGTATCAGCAAGTGTGCGGTGTCTGTTTAAATTTACCCTGTGGAATCCCTGGACATAATCACAGTTCTAGACACAAATCTTTCTCTCGCTCTCTCTCTCTCTCTCTCTCTCTCTCTCTCTCTCTCTCTTCCACACACTCACACACATCCACATCAGCAGATAGTTTTTCACCAGCTCTATAGTCGTGTCTAGCCTGTAATCCTGTAATCTCTGCTAGGAGTTTTTGGGGGTCATTTCAGGAATTTTTTTGATGTGTGTGTGTGTGTGTGTGTGTGTGTGTGTGTGTGTGTGTGTGTGTGTTTGTGTGTGTGTGTGTCCAGTAGACTAGACCGAACCATGCAGTCAAGATTATGATGATGTGCATGTCTGCTGATGATGCAGACTGTTTGCGTACAGTAGATGTACCTAAAAGTAAACAGTAAACAGTTCTAGTTTAGAACTGCTACTGATGTGAAGCTACAGAAACTATACATTTAAACTTTGCCCCCTAAAAATCAACATAAATTCTTAACATGGTCAATGAGAAACAATCAATGGAAACATTTCTCATTGCAACTTTTATTTCCTTGGGGCAGTATTAACAACAATCCATGTTTTATTAGTATATTTAAAAAAAATAATTAAAAAAAACCCTAGTATGGAACTTTTCCAAACGGTTGAGATGTCATGTTATGGTAAAAAATATCAATAATTTACAAATAAACAAACAAACAAACAAACAAATAAAACATAAAGAAGGCTTTGTGTGGTGGTACAACAGCACAAATGGTTTTGGGTATCAGATCCACTTCATTATCTAATGCATACCTCAACCGAGTGGTAGAGATGACTGAAACAGGTTAAGTTCAACATTTTTCTGAATATAATAAAGTGGCATACGGATTTAATCCGTTCTGGAGGCTGAATTTATACTGCAAAACACCATAGGAAATAAAGTAAATGCAGACAATTCGTTCCAGCCTCCCCAAACTTTTATCAATATTACTGTACCGATTTCCAAACACTATACATATATTTTTGCATATAAAAACAATCAAAACATTCAAAACAAACAAAGACATGTCAATAAAATAAATAGACATTAAACCTCACTTAACCTCAATTTAGGATTCCGCGTGTTTCAAAAACGAAACTCAAAGTGGTTCCGTTTTCTTCCCGATGACGAGCTTCATAACATTTTTGGGACACATTGTGCTGCTGTATGTATTCTCTAAATCTTGCACAAAATGTGAAAAAAAATAACTCTCAAAAAATATTTCGCTCGGCTTTCCACTGACACAAACAAGTTTTAAACGGAACCCGGACGCATGCGCGACCAGATGTAGGTGCAACCAGAAGTATGTGAAAATGTATCCTGAAAATGCTTCGTATGCAAGAATGTCATTCATATTAAAGATGCAAAAGGTAAACGGTACAGTACCATCGCAAATGATGAACTTAGAATGATGCAAATGTAAACAATCATTTTGTTACGCATGCGAAAATGAATCGAAGATGAGTAAACAATAATTATCTGAGAAATCAATTTACATTAATGTTAATTTATCTGTAAATTATTTCCTGCTCAGGGGTGTCGCCGGATCTGAAGCCAATTCCAGGAATGTTTACTAGAAGATGGGAATAGACCATCACATGGCAGGGATTTATCCAAACAGAAACATTCGGTGATTCGGTGTGGACAATCCATGTTCTTGCTTGTTTTGGGAGTAATCAGGAGAAACCTGGATGAGACGAGGAGAAAATGCGAAACTCCAGACACGGCTCGGATCTGAGACCGCACCGTATACATCATCACGGTATCACCACCAATTAATGAGTTCATTAAAAACGAGTGTAGAGCGGAAATCTGATACAGTATCAAATCTGTTCCTCAGGATCTCGTGTGTCAGTTTTTGCAGGTCACGTGTCAAAAATGCCTTAGACGCAGCAGGCATAGTTCACTTCCTGCCGAGAAAAAGAAAAAGCCGAAATCTGACTTAAACCATGTTCATAACGCAGTCACAGTGCACCGGGTGGTTTCGTTCTGCTCGAATGCGACAGACCGAAGAGTGAATTAAAAGCCGGAAGTGCCTTTACTCTACTTTTCTCTCAGCTCTCAGCATTCTTGGTTTCAGCAGTGTGTGTGTGTGTGTGTGTGTGTGTGTGTGTGTGTGTGTGTGTGTGTGTGTGTGTGTGTGTGTGTGTGTGTGTGTGTGTGTTTTAAACCGACATCTGGGCACAGAGTGTTAAATTAGCACTGAAGTCAGGGAATCTTGACAGAAAACGTCAGACTGATATATGAGTAATAGCACATCCAGCCAAGCGACCATATATGCACCAACTAGTGGCCAATTAAGCAAGAATTTTGATTAGGGAAAGGGAAGGTCATTTCCGAGAGCTTTCTGAAGAAGCAGGCTCGAAATGTTATTGCATATGCCATCTCTCTCCCTCTCTCTCCCTCCCTCTCTCTCTCTCTCTCTCTCTGTCTCGTTTTTGCTCTCTCCCTCTCCGGTTGCTGTAAACAACTCACCAGTGCAAGTGCTGCGTCATGCACCAGCTGCCAAAGTACTCTATAAAAAAAAACTTGGCAGGTTGATCCATCCCTTGAGCTTCGAATTTTTTAACACGTTAGAAATCCTCATGCTTTCGGAATGAGAGTTTTAATCGAAGCTGTAAGTCTGATCCTAGAGATACGTAGGAAACTGCTTTTCTGTCACCTCTGTTTGCTGAGATTGGAAAAATCCTTTAAATTGTTTAGCTTTCATTCCGCCTCCGGGACAAACGTATAGCAGAGCGTCCGTCCCAATCTCCAGTCCCCCATGTGGGTTTAAGGTACACTCATCGAATTTTTTTAAAAACAAAATTCCCCAACCAAATGCAGCACTTTGGTTTAGTGTTCACTTCACTATCACAATATGACGGACCCAGAGTCAGACCACGCTCTCGCTTTTTATCATCTACCCCCCCCCTGAGTGGCCTGCCACACCGTGTAACACAACACGTGCAAAACAATCCACTACTATACTACATTACGCATCTTTTAATAGCGTCTGAGTTATCTCTGAGGTATACAGAATGCTTTTTTTAATGTTGCTGGATATATATATTTTTTTAATAATGAGGTTTTTTAACCTTGCTAACTTGTGCACCAAATCATCAAAGCGATGCAGTTTGACAAGGTAACAGCACATCGAGTCTTCTTTTACGTGCTATAGTGTCATATGATTCGTTTGAAAAAATAAACATTATCATTGTCGATACGTACTCTGGGTGCCGATTCGATCTGTACATACTGTATATCTACCTGAGCCTCCAACAGCGAACTGGACTCCATATTAAGTTAAAGACGTCAACTGTTATACTGAACTTCCAGCCTCCTACCACACAGTATGACTGCAGATCAATCCCTGCTATCTGTTATGACCCGAATGCGGATGGGTTCCCTGTTGAGTCCGGTTCCTCTCAAGGTTCCTTCGTATTGGGGCCTCCGAGTGGCGCAGCGGTTAAGCGCTCGCCCTTTCATCCAGAGATCACGAGTTCGATTCCCGTGTGATGCTGTAACCTCTCACAGCCGGAGGTCTAGAGAGAGCTGGATTTTTAAGGTACTTAGTGCTCCCACATTAATCACGGCTCTACAGCCAATCAGGGGCGTCTGTGAGCTCACGCAAGCGGAAAGAGCGGATAGCGCTGTCCGCCGAGTGTGTTACTCCGCCCCCAACGGTGTGTGAGCGAGCAGTTTGAAAAGATGCGGTCGGCTGGCATCACGTGGTTCGGAGAAAACACGTGATAGTCTTCGGCCCTCCCGGCTGAGTGTTAGTAGTAGCCTTAATGTGGGGGCCCCCTAGTGGTGCGGAGAAAAAAAAAAGGTTTCTTCGTTTTGCCACCAATTTATATTCACATTTCATACAAACTTCCTTTTTTTTTTTGATTGTATAAAGCTGCTTTGCGACAATGACATTAAAATGTCATTAAAATCGCAATACAAATTGTACTAAGTTTAATAGTTTATAGTGCACCACCTGTAGGATTTAGCCGCCTCCAATGCAAACAATTCTGAATCACAAAAACAATTTTAGAAAATCGATTTTGTCATCATCGTTCGAAATTCAGACCCATACACTTATTTCAAATTCGAATTGACAGCCAAATAGAAACGCCTATTTGTTATTGGTCAAAATAATTATACAGTATAAGTATTTGTTCTATTGTTAACAAAAATCATGGTTGCTTACCAAACATTTAAAGAAGCCTCTATCATTAAAAAAAACAAAACGAGGCCGGGATCGAATAAAGTCATAGAAGTTGTGGATTTTTTTTTTCCCACTAAAAGTTGAGAAACACATTTACACGCGACTCTTAGGCTATATTTTGATGTATAGATCGCGAATGGCTGCTGTTTGCATGTTCACTTACATGTGGGAGTGCAAGCTTGTGTGTGCATAAGATATGTTGCTATTAAACATTTATACGGCTCTGTCTGGAACCTTAAACTGTATCGGTCAGAGGGTCAGAGGGTTGGTGTGAAGGTGTGAAGTTTAGCGGCTTGGAAGTGGAGCGATCAGATCAAAGGGTCAGTAAACTGTACTCCGTGAGAGACGAGAGAACGAGGCTGAAGTCTGAACTGCTGTCCTGTGCTCTCAAAATCATTGCCACCATTTATGGAAAAAACAAAACAAAAAAAAGTAATGTCTTATTTTTATTATATCTAGGTATAACTGCCACCATATCCTGCATTAGTGAACAAACATACTAGTACTAGTACAGTGCTAGTACTGATACTTAAAACTACATGCATCAGGGCCAGTGGTGGCTCAATCGGTTAATGCTGGGGTTTACTGGGTTTACTGGGAAGATTGGTGGTTCTAGTCCCAGCACCACCCGGCTTCCACAGGCTATCTGCTCCATGGGCACTGTAACCCGGCTGACTCTGTGCTCTGACCCCAACTTCCAGAATGGGATATGTACTGTAAGGTACATGTGATACATTATTATATCATATCATATATCATATCATATCATATCATATCATATCATATCATATCATATTATATTACACATACAATTAACGGCACAATATCAAGCCCTACATGGAAGCTCTACCTCTTTCCGCCATCTCACATGAGCTGTCTTCCCTCTTCTGCATATGTGACCTCACAGAGGCCTATGATTTGCTAGTGTTGCTATGATTGATAAGGGAGTACGAGCGACAGACACAGAGAGAGAGAGAGAATGCAGACTGTTTCGGTTGCTTTGTGGTTCGAACTTGCAACCTCCTAACGACAAGGCTTTCTCGTTGCACCACTTTGGATCCTTGAGATTTTTTTTAAATCTAGATTGTAGTTTCTCCCATAGTTTTCAGTTATCGTTTTTTCAATTTTTATTTCATGTAATCACTTATGCTTGTTTTTTTTTTTTGTTTTGTTTTGCCCCTGAATGTTCCTAATAATTATGGAGGTTCGAGTAAATGGACTTTAGATTTTTGTGTTTATTAGAAGGAAAAAAATTAAATAAAAATCTGCAGAGTTCCTTTAATTTTAAGTAATTTCGGTAGCAAATGAACTCAATGCACCGGACCTCTTTAATACAATGATGATGACCTTCCCATTCATTTTTATATTGGATTTAAAATATTACAGTATTTTCTTGCTATTAATGTAATGGACTGCAAAATAGCAGCTTATAAAAATAGCGCTCCATTAAATAGCAGCTTTTTGTTTAGTTTAGCCTTTAGAACTATAGCTTGATGGAGGCACTGCGGTCATATAGGAGGGAAGCTTTCAGTCCTTTAGCTTCTAAGTGCCTCTTTCTTATCATGAGAGCATCTCTCTCTCTCTCTCTCTCTCTCTCTCTCTCTCTCTCTGCAATTACTATGTCATAGTATTTTGCTCTTTCTCTCAGTCTCCTTTTAGCATGCATTAGTGTTCTCCTAGGAGTAGCTACGAGTGTACGAGCCCACCAGTATGTATTTTAAAGGGCTTTTAATATATTAGGTCAGTGAGTGAAGGATTGTTAATGGAGGAAATAGTCCACTTGTCTGCACAAACGTACAGGCCAAGGACCTTTCTGTTTTTTGTTTTTTTCCTCACAGAAAACTGTGAAGAAGAGTGAATGATGAGGGGCTCCATCGCATTGTGAGAGCGATTTGATGTGCAACGCCCGCTAACTTCAATAATATTTGTAACCTTGTTATTGTAAATGTATTGTCACTGCGTATACAGTAGGCGGCACAAGGGCTTAGTGGGTGCATGTTGGGTTTCCTCCGGGTACTCCGGTTTCCTCCCACAGTCCAAAGACAGGCAGATTAGACTAATTGGCGTTCCCAAATTGCCTGAAGTGTGTGAACAAGTGTGTAAGTGTGTGCTCCCTGTGATGGATTGCCTCCCCAGTCCAGGGTGTACCCCGCCTTGTGCACTAATAGGGATAGGCTCCAGGCCCCTTCCTCGACCCTGAATACAGACATATGAAATAACACATATGTAATGTAATGATGCATTATGTAATGAAGAAACAACAGCAATAGTCAGTTGTTTTTGTCAGCTTTTCTGGAACAGTTCTTGCAAGAACAGTATTGTATTGTGTTTGCAATTGCAAAAAAAACAAAACATCACGCACCATGATGAAACCGACTCTCATGAAGCAGGAAAACAAGACCAAAACCTCAGAAATCACCAGTTAAGAAACAGCACCTCAGATTAGAGGTGTTATGATGGATTTACAGAGCATAAGTAGGAGACACATCTCAGTGTCGACTGTTTAAGGGAGATTATTGCATATTTTGGAATTGTTGATTTATAGCGAAGTGCTTAGCACTGCACGGTCGATAGCGAAAAAGATCCGATCTGAGATCAGCAGGTGGGTGAGAGTTTTTATTTATAGCAGGCACATTTCCCTGCATCAGGCCTCATGGCATATTACACATGCAAATGTCTACTGTTTGCCTTTGAATATGTAAATTGAGTATGAAAATATTCCTTTATTCCAGTGCCGCGCAATATGGTATGCACCTGTGCAAGTATTTAATTAAAAAAACTTTTTATTTTATTACAGGTACACATAGTCTTATGTTATACATAGATTTATGTATTTGTTCATTTATAGTTAGTGAATAATATACAGTTGAACCTTGGATTATGAGCATTCCAAAACACTTGTAAATCAGATTTTCCCATAAGAAATAATAAAAACTTAAATTATTCGTTCCACAGCCCAAAAAAATAAATACATAATTTATTGTGTCAAATTACACGCGTGCACACACATAGGAGACGCTAAAACAGAGAGGGAGATGTTGATTATACCAGTAAGAGACGAGCACTAAGGCCGAGCAGGGGAGACGATTACACACAATTCCGCAGCGCAGGAGAGAGAAAAATCACTAGCTCAGTTGTGATCACATGACGCTCGGTGTCAAAATAAGAGGCCCATGCGTGACACATGATACTCGGTACTCGTAAACCAACACTTGCTCGTTTTTTAAATCAAAATTTATTAAAAATCTTTGCTCATCTTGCAGAACACTCGTAAACCATGTTACTCGCAATCTGAGGTTCCACTGTATCTATATTTTGAGGTGATAAATAAATATTGACAAACATCCTTTTAATGAACTCTTATTCACTTTTTGCCTAGATAAATAGGTTTTAAAGACAAAATGTTACATTTAATAATAACATATTACAGTTTATATCACAATTGCAATATAAATATTTTTTTTAATCAAATTGTTCAACCATAATTTATGCATTAATTTCAGTAACCAGTAATAATATACTGGTAAAATCGCCACACCGAGAATCATTGTGCGATGCTGCCGCCACCATGTTTCAGACTATAGATGGTTCAAGTCAAGAGTGAAACGATGTGGTTTACACCTGCCTAAAATCAAAGGGTTGTACAATGTGTTTGGCAATCAGTGCAAATTGAAAAAGTACCCTTTTTGTTTCAGAAGACCAGACCAGTGTATTTCCTTTCCATCATACACTCAGTCATACACACTTTAAGTGCCAAACCACATGCTTTTGACTCAGGAGTACTGTAGCTTTGGTCCCGCCACTCTACTGCGAAGGGACCTTTTTCTTGTCACATTGATGGCATGTCTTACACTTGAGAACAGTTACTGTTTTTTTTTTTTTTTCTGCTCAGATCTGTCTCAACACAATTTCATCTTGGATATCTGTGTGTGCCGTATGATGTATGATGTACACCTGTTTACACCGTAGCCAACAAATTGAGATTGCCCCAGGTGGACTCCAGTTTAGGCGTAGATATATTTCAGGAGACAAACAGGATATGCACCTGTGCGCCAGGGTTTGAATACGTATTATTGTGTGTAGATTAATGGGCACTTCAATCCATTTGAAATTCAGAATCTATGCAGTAAAGACCCACTATGTATGTATATATTCTGAATTCAACATCCAGACTGACACCAACCTGAGCCTTGGAACAAACCGGAGACATAAATCCTGTGAGGTGGCAACACTGCCTGCTGTGCCACCACGCTGCCCAGTATGACACGGTATATAACCCTAAAAAGTTACAACTGGTAATGTGGAACAAATCCGCATAATGAATGTCTCTCCTGCTGTTTCACCTGGTCACTGCTGCACCACTGAACTGCAGTCTGCAGGTTTCTTTTCAAAACGTTTTAAACATTTTCATTAATTGAGACATGCGGGTTTGTCACAAGAGATGTATCAGTTACCATGGAGAAGCCTTGCTTTTCTGACAGTTTGTACTTTTTCACGTGTCTGGGTCTGTGCCTCGCACGCAGTGCCCTTTCTGCGCATGTGATCTGGGGTATGATATACGAGCTGACGGTGTTGGGCTGAAGGAGGAATGGTAATGTGGAATCAGCAGCTACATAACCCCTGGCACATCCAGACGCGCCAAAGGCCAAAGTTCATAGCAGTGGAAAGCTGAGAGAGAGACAGAGAGAGAGAGAGATTGGAAAAACTTGCTCTGTTTCCATTGTGGTCAGCACTCTGAGATGCGTTTCTGCTCATTTTTGTTGTAAAGAGCGACTATTAGAGGTACAGTATTCTTCCTGACAGCTCTAAGTAGTCCATTACACCATTAT
>QMIH01000247.1:12046-35151 GCA_003987875.1 Clarias batrachus | reverse complement strand
TATATATATACTTGTATTATATAGTTACTCCTGTTTTACTATCTACCTTGGATAATTCTATAAATGAGTGTACAGGTGTTCCTATTAAAGGTCAGAAGGTCTACAGGGGGCCTATCCCAGGAGAATTTGGGCACGATACAGAGCACAGGCTGGACGGAGTGCCATTGCAGGGCACACACACACACAAACACTCTAGGGGAAATTTGGGATTTCCAATTAGAGTAATCTGCAGGCTTTTAGACTGTGGGAGGAAACCGGAGTACCAGGAGGAAACGCAGCAAGCACGGGGAGAACATGCAAACTCCATGCACACACAGACCCTGAGGCGGGAATCAAACCCGGACCCTGGAGGCGCAAGGCGACAGTGCTGGCCTAATTACTCTTGCTAAAGCAAAACATATACATTCTTTTGGGGAGTGCATGACGTTGTGTTGTGCTCGTTGTCGTGCAAAGTTTTGCTCTTTCTTGCTGTTGTTTGGTTTTTCTCTCTCGTCCCACGATGCAATCTGTTTGGATTACATGCTCATTTCATGAGGTTAAAAAACAAGCCTTAAAATGGTTGTGTTCACTTAAGTTTTGTTTATTTTATTATTTTATTTTATTTTATCTCTGTTATTATGAGCTTGTGTTCACTTCAGCGCTCGAGGTCTTGAAGCCTACACTGCATTACAAGATACAAAATGCTATTGTAGCGGCACACATCATGTCACATTTCCAACATGACCTGAATCTATACAAGGCTTTCCAGCAGCTGAGCTCAAGGCTAGATCTGATCAGAACGGATGGATTGTGAGTCACAGATTCAGAATGATATTTTGAAACGACTTATTGTTTGGTGGAGAGTTTTTGGCCATTCGGTTTGCTTTAGGTTGATTGATTTGTAGTGCTTTAGTTAGGAAGTGAATCTTAAGTGGCACATGAACGTTAACGTGTTTTGGTGTTAGCAAGCACCTTCTTGTTGAACTACTTATTATACATATGTCGCATGTAAATTAACTCGGCGGAAGGCTGAGCGTCTTTTATAACGTTATGTGGAATAACCGTGGAAGCCAAGCTGATTCAGAGACTGTGTAGTAGGATCATGGTTCGGTACCTTTTACTCACTCACTCATCGTCTATACTGCTTTATCCTGTATTCAGGGTCACAGGGGGCCTGGAGCCTATCCCAGGAGACTTAGGGCGGGGTACATCGCAGGGCACGCACACACACACTACTCATTCACACACTATGGACAATTTGTGAACATGAATTAGACTGTGGGAGGAAACCGGAGTACCAGGAGGAAACCCACCAAGCACGGGGAGAACATGCAAACTTCATGCACATCGAACCTGACCGGGGATCGAACCCGGACCCTGGACGTGCACGGCGACAGTGCTAACCGCTACACCACCGTGCCACCCATTAGGATTTAACAAATGTTAAATTCGAATGGGCCGGACGCTGCATGAGTTGGCAGGATTAAATGGGGGTGTGGCAACCCACCGATGACTGGACTCGAACCCGCCTAGAAAAAATTCTAGATTAATCATATGATTTATTATTGACAGCTGGACTTTAGATTAATCAACATACAGATATATTGGTTTGTTTATACAGTTCACTGTTTGAGAAAATAAATGTACATCACTCATCCGAGTTAGCGGTCTAGTGCGTTTCACACTTTTTATCCTTGAACACATAAAGGTTGGAAAAAGGCAGTTTTAAAAAAAAAAAATATATATATTGGTTTAAACTTTTATAGCAGTCGTGGATGTTTTAATTAAAAATAAAATATTCATAAGGGTAAACATTTTACAGTCTCAAATCTTGAGCATTTTATTGCAAGTTTGCAAAAGAAATAAGTACATACTTTGGTTTGATGAATATCACTCGCCTTCGCTTTAAACGATTATAGAAACATTTTAGCTCGGCTTTCTTTCCCCTGCCAGACTTTATTAGTAAAATCAATAAATCATCAGCGTTATGTTCACTCATTAACTCTGTCTCGGAATTAGCTTTCGCGGAAACATCTGCACGTTACTTGATGACATTCCTTTTCTGTTTACCTCTGTGCTAAGCTGAAAGAGTTCCGACATTTAGACATGTACCTCTGTGAATGGACATGATTTTAAATTCACGGGTCTATCTGCTGCTGCTTTCGGGTCATCCTGCACGTCCTCTCCGATTGACTACCGGCATCTCTCGTCCATTCCTTCCTATTAGTCTGAGAACGGTAAAACCACAGAACTTCACTACCCATCAGCCCCAGCACGTCATAATGCCAGGATCGGACTCACCTACTGTATGTCTTGTTTCAGCTTGATTAGCAGTTTAATTTCAGCGCCTCATGCTTTCAGCGTCTCATGGTCTAGCTTTTGATGTATTTGTGGTAAGTTGCTTGTCATGCATTCCAGTTTTTACGGTTGCGTTGCTGTTGTTTGTACTTGAGTGGCTAAAAATAAGTGGCGCTTCATCCGTCTCCATATAGTATGCGAGACTGTGGAGCTTTTCCCATTCGGGTCTTGGTTAATAATATTGTCTTTTAAGAAGCCTCTTTACTTTTAAAAAACTGTTCTGAACATTCAAAAGTCCCTTTTTGACTTGAACAAAATAGAAAGGTCCCGGTTTGACTTGAACAATTTTGCTACTTGTCCAAAGTGACATGTTACCTGTTGTTTTAATTTGAGTCCATCTTAATTAATGGAGTGATTCTCATTATTTCACATGGACATCGTCACAATTACTAGAGTTTTTCCCCTTTTGGTCACCGCCCGTTGTAAAGGAAGTGTGTGTGTGACAGTAAGTGTGCTTTGTCTGTTTCACTGCATATATCTACAATGTTAAGGACAGACTGACATAAGGTTTGTATCCCTCATTAGTGTTAATAAGGGTTTTTACTCCATCAGGCCCGCTTTCCCTCTGTGCCGCTGCCTCCGAGGCCCTCGTTATCACACCGGTGTGTGTTGGTGAGCCAAACAGTCTTGTTATTCTCATTAAACTATGCATGAGTGGTACCTTGTATGTGTGGGTTTTTGTGAGTCCTTCTTCGTACCCTTCCAACCCCCAAAATTTTGCGAAAGGTCACGTGCGTGTCTTGTGTGCTGTGTGTAAGGTGCAGCCTGGTGTTTCCAGGTAAAGCCAGCAGTTTACTGTTGATATGTAAACACCGCCACACAGCAATAATAGCGCGAGGTCGCAAGCGGATTCACACCATTTATTTTCAGTGCGCCTGGCTCCCCTCCCGCGTGGGCTAAAACCACTTTCCTTTTCTCAGGTGGGAGAACGAAAGCTCGAGGTATGAGTCATTTTAATTAAACGCAGCGATACTAATCATTTGGCTCTCGCATCAAGTTTTCTCACACAGCTGTTTAAGTTCATTTTTACCAAGCGTATGGAAAAATTGACATAATTATCAGCCACAATATGTTAACTGCCTGTAAGAATCAGATGCTTGATGAGAAGGGGTCGAGTGAGTCATTTGTCATTACAAAGTTTGTCATGTCTTTTGATTTTTAATCATTTTCATAGACGAGAATTAATGTCTTCTTTTTTTTTCTTTTGTCTAATGAAGATGTTTAATGAAACATGACAGGTGCAATTCAACATAAACATTAAAGAACTAAAATTACAATCTTATCATTTTGATTCATACACATTCACATTTCATACAAACCTAATTCCTTTGATTGTGTAAAGCTGCATTGCGACAATGTCAGTTGTTAAAAGCGCTATACAAATTTTAAAAAAGCGCTATACAAATAAAATTGAATTGAATTGAATTATTTGCATATAGATTTATAGACCTCATGATAATTGTCAAATACGGATACATAATTTGAAATGAATTAATATGTTCTAAACAGATTATTTTAAAAATGATCTTTAAAATGTTAGCTAGTTTAGTTTTTCTGTTAATCTATGTTGTAGATTTATGTTGCATGTTGCACCCTGGTCCTGGAGGAACGTTGTTTCGTTTCACTGTGTATTAACTGTATATGGTTGAAGTGACAATAAAGCCTACTTGAACTTGAACAGATACAAGTACAGAAGCGAATAGGAATAGGCAAACGATTAACTTTATTAGGAACACAAACAGTATACCTCAATTATCCAATCAGCCAATCATGTGGCAGCAGTACAAAGCATAAAATGTTATATATGCCCAGTGATGTAAAAGGTGCACAAATGCTCTACTTAAGCACAAGTAAAATTGGTAAAATATTAAATAATATTAATATAAGAAATTTACTTAAGTATCCAAAGTACTAAATGTACAGTATACAGTGGAACCTTGGAAACGGGCTCGTATTCCAAAACACCCGTAAACCAAATCAAATCTTCCCATAAGAAATAATGAAAACTCAAATAATTCGTTCCACAGCCCAAAAAAATAAATACAGAAACATAATTAATACAATATATAAAGTAAAAATAAAACAAATTAACCTGCACTTTACCTTTAAAAAAATTTCAAATAAATCCCAACAGATAAGTGTTTCCGTTTGTGCGCGCAGGCGCCGTGTATTTCTGTTTGTGTGTGTGTGTGGAATTAGCCCCTTCCCTCGCCTCATCTTACACAGTAAAACTCCTCCTCCCTCCCCCCACCTCGCTTTTTAAGTTTCACAACAGCACACACAATGGAAACACTTTTTTAATGGGAAAAAAGAAATCTCTCTAATGACACTCGCGTGAGCACAGACTAACAGAATCACTGCTGTAAAGTAAAAAAACAAAAAAAAACAAATGAACCTTACCTTTGAAAAGAATCGCGACAGAGCAGAGTTTCTGTGTAGAGCAGAGTGTGTGTGTTTGTGTTTGTGTGGTAGTGGGGGGTGTAAAGGAGCGCGAGTGTGTGTTTGTGTGTCTCTGTGTCAAAAAACTCTGCACTCGTAAACCAAGACATGCTCGTTTTTCAAGTCAAAATTTATTAAAAATCTTTGCTCGTCTTGCTCGTCGTAAACCAAGTTACTCGCAATCCGAGGTTCCACTGTATTAGCTTTATCTAGTCTTTAAGTCATACTTAAAGCTTCAAGTGCTACACTCCACTGTGGTTAGGTAACACAACGCCATGCACAAATGTAGTGAAGTAGAAAAGACAGAGACAGTATGTGTTGTAGGATGTAGTGGAGTAAAGGTACAAAAGTGTCCACTAAAAGCTTATTGAAGTAAAGTACAGATATTTGTTGAAGGGTGTAGTGGAGTAAAAGTATGAAAGTACTGTATATACTAACAAAGCTTATTGAAGTAAAGTACAGATATTTATTGTGGGATGTAGTGAAAAGAGTAACAGTATAAAAGTATACACTCATAAAGCTCATTCAAGTAAAGTACTGATAGTTATTGTACATTAGCATGTACGCAGTGTAGTAAAAGTATAAAAGTATACACTAAAAACTTATTTAAGTAAAGTACTGATTTTGTTGTAGAATGTAGTGGAAAGAGTAAAAGCATAAATGTATCCACTAATAAAGCTTTTTTTAAGTAAAGTGCAGATATTTGTTGTAGGATGTAGGGGAGTAGAAGTATAAAAGTATCCACTAATAAAGCTCATATAAGTAAAGTATAGACACATGAAAACTGTTCCTAAGCACAACAATGTGTAAAGTTGTACCACACTTTAGTTCCACATCTTTAGTTAGTTAATCAAACATCACAGTGGACTAACAGTCATCTTAATGACTTGGATTTTGGTGGATTTTTTGAGTTTTTCACAATCCAGCATTTTTTTATACTAAGGAAATCTTTGGGGTTTACTAAAAAATAAATAAATAAATAAAAAGAGAGCGAGCTTAGACACTGATTTTACGCTTATGTGGAGATTATTGAATCAGCTCACCCTCGTTACAGCCATAGTTTGTGGAAATGCACCAAAGATCGCACCATCTTGAAGTGATCTGGCTACATGAGTGTAAAGCTACAGTACATCAGGTTCCATCCTGTAGGGCCGAGAGTTGACACCCAAACCGGACCGTTAAAGAATGTAAAAACTTTTCTTTTTTTTTCTTTTTTTTTCAGTGTCTAAATGTGCAGTTTTGGTTTCTGGCAGACAGAAGTAGAGCCCGATGTTTTAGTGTTCCTGTGACCATCTACAGTTAGTGTGTTATTCAGAGTCCAGCTGTCTGAGTGATTCACACCGCGGTGCTGTTCAAAGGGCCAATCATAGCTCATAAATAATAGATTATTTTTGTGCGCCAACATACCTGTATTTTTCATCACCGTCAACTGCTCAATGAGGGCAGTTACTCCAGTGTTCCTTTGTTGATTTCCACAGAGACAGATATAGCCATTTTTTTAATGCATTTATTTCTGAAAATATGAACACATCAAAGGCAATTGCTTTAAAAGGTATAATAGCCAATTTATACATTTTTGCTCACGCCTTTTGTGTGTGTGTGTGTGTGTGGGGGCGGGGGATCTGTTTAATTGGTGAACACTGTGTTCAAACCCAGGACCTGTCCAGAGATCAGATCAGACATTCTTCTCTTAAGAAACGGATACCTGGGGATCACTTCAACTAAACCACAGCTGACTGTAGGTGTGGAAGATATCCTCGTTTACGGTTGTGTCCTGGGTAACATGGTTGGTTGTTACGTTATTTTATATTTCTGATTTTGTGATGTCAGGGGAAAAGGTTGTAATGGTTACTGAGATATTAAACCAAACGGAACAATGAAGCTCTGGAGTTAATTCACCTGTGATGAAATTCAGCGAGAGGTCTTCTTCACTTTATGAACGGTTGTAAGTGTAGGCAAAGATATGAAGCTTCCGTTGTACAACCCTGTGACCACTCCATGGGCGCTCAAGCGACGTCCAAGCCAAAGCAGGACTTTGAATTGTTCAGGATTACAGTTGCGAAAGTAAAAACTCTCTTTATTTCTCTAGATAATCCCCTGCTACACTAATGCACTTATTAAAGCGTTTCACTAGTGCTTGGACAACATCAAGGTAGAAAGTTATCTCAGTACGCCAGAGCCATGATTGAACTGCCTGCTTCACGTCTAAAAAACAATGGCCTCCCAGGAACTCCTTAACTGGCCCAAACATGTGGAAATGGTATGGAGCGAGGTCAGGACTGTACAAGGGGATGTGGCAGTAGCTCCAAGCCGAGTTCCTGTAAAGTGCAAGTGGTGTTTGTGAAAGATTGTGTGTACAGTTCGCCAAGTTTTTAAACGGTCAGGCGTTCCACTCGCCGATTGTGCGACTGCAGCAGAATGTCGCTCCGAGCCACCTCAGCCGGGATCATCATTCACGGAAGCACAGTGGAACCTTGGATTACGCGCATAATTCGATCAGGAAGTGGGCTCGAATTCCAAAACACTTGTAAACCAAATCATCATTTCCCATAAGAAATAATAAAAACTCAAAATATTTGTTCCACAGCCCCAAAAAATAAATACATAAAAATAATTAATACAATCTATAAAATGAAAATAAAACAAATTAGTCTGCACTTTATCTGTTCAAATAAATCCTGACAGATAAGTGTTTCCGTTGGTGCGCGCAGGCGCCGTGTGTGTGTGTGTGTGTGTGTGTGTGTGGAATTAGCCCCTTCCCTCGCCTCGTTTTACACAGTAACACTCCTCCTCCCTCTCCCCACCTCGCTTTTTAAGATTCACAACAAACACACACACACACAACGGAAACACCGTTTTAACAGGAAAAAAATTAATCTTTCTGAGACTGGCATGAGCGTATATTAACAGACTCACTTTTTAAGTTTCAGAGAGAGTGATGCTTGGTGTCAAAATAAGAGTTGCATGTGTGAAGCATTAAATCTCGGCGCTCGTAAACTAATACTTGCTTGGTTTCCGAATAAAAAAATTATTAAAAATCTTTGCTCGGTTTGCGGAACACTCGTAAACCACGTTACTCGCAATCCGAGGTTCCACTGTACAGACTTCTTTAAAACTTCCTCACCATTCACATATTTTACTGCGGCTAAGAGTCTCATCGCCGTACCCTGATTAAATGCTTCCGATCAGTTTTACACCTTTTTTCATCGCAAGTCTTCAAGTTTGACTTGAATGATTTTACGCCCCACCCACGAGATATAAAAAGTTTTAATGCGAACCTGTGCATCATGTGAAAATGGTATGTCACGTCTGAGCTTTGATTTTCATCTTTCGTATTAGTAGAACTCATTCGTAGATTTGTCGATGAAGGTAAAAGTTTCCGCTCTTTTGTGTTGTGTTTTTGTGAAGAAAAAAAAAAGAAAAGAAAAGTTTCCGGTGGCTTTTCGCAATTATTTAAACCTGACTCATCCCGTCATGTAGCGAGGACACATGAGAAGGAAATCTGTTAGTGTCGCATTTTCGAAAACACCCACCATGCTTTTGTTTGATTTCTGTTCCTGCTGCTGTTGTTCTTGTGTTACCCTACAGAGGCTACATTCATTTATCTCATGCTGTCTCTCTTGAACTTTGATCGAGTTGCCCATTGTAACATGTTTTTTTTTTTTTTTCTCTCGAAAACATTACGTCTGAGTGTGCTTCTGTGTCTTCTATGATGGCTGGGGAAAAAAAAAAAAATTGTGTGATCACACTTGTGGTTCCACGGACAGGAGGACGCTGTAGTGGTAAGCTCACTCACTCTTACCTCATTCAGTTAAATGTCACACTGGGTGGGCTGGAACTGATCACTCACCCATATGCTTCATTCTGCCAGGAAACATGCATACAAGAGTAAGTTGATTGAAATTACACGGTGACTGAAATATCATGTAACAACCCCTAAGACCTTTACATTTCGTTTTTTGCTACAGTGACATTTTTGGAAATCTACAGTATAATGATGTACATACTGTATACTGTACATACACATGTTTATGTACACATACACCGATCAGATGTAGAATTATATCCACTCCCCTAGTATCGACGCCTTTCTATCACAACCAGCAGTAAACTTTTCAGCAGTTTGAGCTAGCCTAGCAATTCTATTGGATCTCCCGGTTCACTTGCTTTTCCATCCTTGGCCCACTTTTGGCTGGTCCAGACCACTGCAGACCGGGAACATTCCACAGTAGACGCGGTTTCGTGTAGTTGCTCTGATCCAGCCGTCTAGGCATCACAATTGGAAGCCGTCGCAAATTGAACTGTTCATGAGAACTTTCCTACAGTACAGTATGTAATGACGCACAGGGTCTTATACTGTATATACAGTAATCTAAGATTAATACCGAGTAATCTACAGTAAAATGAATAAAAACGTATAATAGTAGTTAGTGTCGGGTTTTCTTAAACGTTATTGATGCGTCTCCAGTGCACAGTACCTGCTACAGTAAGGAAGTTTCTTTTAGCGATGAAAGAAAACGATATTTGCATTTTCGACCCATGCCAGTGTTGGTTTATTGCGGTTTGACTCTTCTTATGCTGTATACCATTTGGAATTCTTCTTATGCTGTATACGAGGCTAAATAAGCTTTTAAAATATGTCATTTTTCAAAAAAGAAAAAGAATCTGTCTTGTGAATGAGGGTTTATTAAAGATTGTTTCATACGATTGCGTATTGAATAAAGGGCTTAATGATTTTAAAACACCTCGTGTATTTGCAGTATAGTGAAGATTCATTGGTTTCTAAATAAACATTGTTATTGTTGTATTGACCAGAATTTCACAACTGGTACATCCCCATGTTTTTTTTTTTTTTTCAGCATTCAGACTTTAATACCTAGAGGTTTACAATTAGTAGTTTCTGGGTCTCTCTCTCTCTCTCTTAAGCCCACCGCCCCTTATCATCAATTTGGATTGCTTTGAGTCATGATGAACCTCGGGTAAGATTGTGGCTTACCACCTGTAGCACTTGTCAGTTATCGCATCTTGTTTTAAAGCATGCCACATAGATTTATCCATCGTACACCCGGAGTAGTTGTAAATACTACTTCTTCTTCTTTTGCGTTCATGAGCACCACCTATTGTTCTGGAGTGTGGATCAGAAGATCGTGTTGCACAAGACATTACATAAAAAAAGTAGGCCTGTACGGAATCCAGCTGATTGAGACAACGTCAACTCGACGTCTATACCGCTTTATCAAGAACACAGGGTCGCCTTGGGGGGTCCGGAGCCTATTCCAGGAGATTTGGGGCACAAGGTGGGGCACACCCTAGACAGGGTGCCAGTCCATCACTCACACATTACAGGCAATTTGGCAATGCATTTTTTTGTTTGATTGTGGTGGGAATCGAACCCGGACCCTGGAGGTGCGAGGAGATTGTAGTGCTAACCACTAAGCCACAGCGCCACCAGCTGATAGAAACTGCTGATTGTTCATTGTTCTTTTCATGCCTGTTTTGCATCACTTGAACATTTCATTCATGAACCCAGGCGTGCTAAATTCCTTAGTAATTAGCAATGAGCAATGAAATCTCGCTCTTTCTCTCATCAGGTTCTCGTTCATCAGTTATCCCTATACCCATTTACAAACAGTAGTTACAAAACTAGACATTCAAACAGACTTATGATGCCACAAGACATTTTGTAATGCAAAATGTTCAGCCGCGTTCAAATCCAGTTACCGTCACGAAACACGGACATATGAGGAGATCTTCCTTCTCTGAACGGACCTGACGTTATGAGACCGGACACACAGCTGCAGCGCCTCACTGCCCTCGATCGCTTCAGATCTTATCAAAACCTACCTACACATACACATCCATCTGCTCACTCTTTGATCCTGGGATGTGTTCAGCGCTGTCGCTTTCATGACCATCTGAATCATGGTTTTATATAGAATCAGGCTCAATGGTTAAGGCATTGGACTACGGTTCGGAAGGTCCTAGGTTCAAATCCCACCGCCACCAAGTTGTCCCTGTCGGGCCCTTGAGCAAGGGCCTTAACCTCAACTGCTCAGATGTATAATGGGGTAAAAAATGTAACTCGATCTGGATAAGGGCGTCTGTCAAAGGCCTCAATGTAATCGTAAATATAGAATCATTTATCACATATCATGTCGAGTCTGCAGGCTTTGGCTTGGAGACAGACTTCAGTCACTGTGGTTCGTTTTCTGGAACTTGTGTAAAAAAAATATGCGTTTTTTTTCTTCTTCTTCCTTTTTTTCTTCAGGAAATGGTGTTTGTGAGAGAACGGCATTCTGTGTCATAGCGCTCTCTCTCAGCGCTCTCCAGGCACTGGAGTGTGTACTTTAGAGAAGTGCGTGTTTGTGTGCTCTGGCAACCTCACCAGATGGTGCTGGGAGTGTGAGGTCACCCACTCCCAGAGGAGAGGTGTGTGTGTGTGTGTGTGTGTGTGTGTGTGTGTGTGTGTGTGTGTGTGTGTGTGTGTGTGTGTGTGTGTGTGTGTGTGTGAAAGGAGAGGAGGGGTTTTAGCAAGGCATGTCGGCTCAATTAGGTCAGAGTACGGCATGTTGTCAAATCCAGTATGCGGTAGGCAAGCTGATCGGCCGTAGTGTGTTCATATTATTTTTATTAGGTTTTATATACAGAACGAATAGGAAGCCCTGCTTATGTTGACTTTGTGAGGACATTTGTCAGGTCCTCATAAGGAAAAATATCCAGCGTGGCGTTTTAAGGTTGGCATTAGAATTAGATTAAATGGGAATAAGAATCAATAAACTTTTATATTATATTATATTATATTATATTATATTATATTATATTATATTATATTATATTATATTATATTATATTATATTATATTATATCATACAGGGTGGGCCATTTATATGGATACACCTTAATAAAATGGGAATGGTTGGTGATATTAACGTCCTGTTTGTGGCACATTAGTATATGTGAGGGGGCAAACTTTTCAAGATGAGTGGTGACCATGTTGGCCATTTGGAAGTCGGCCATCTTGGATCCAACTTTTGTTTTTTTCAATAGGAAGAGGGTCATGTGACACATCAAACTTATTGGGAATTTCACAAGAAAAACAATGGTGTGCCTGGTTTTAACATAACTTCAAATTCACTTGCTCCATTTTAAAGCGCTATTTGATTAACAGTAAAGTTTTCCCCCACCTTTACATTTGCATAGAAGTTCAACTCTCTCCTGCCTGCCCGCTCGCTTGCCCCCTTCATCCGGCGATTTCATCTGAATCAGCTCAGTGAAGTGTTCCAGAGCTTTATACAGCACTCATTCACGTGGACGTTGTACACACACACCTTGATAATTACCAGTCACGACCGCTCACACTGCACTATCTGTGTTTCCTCTCTCGAGCGTGGTTCTCTGCATTTACTCAGCCATGTGAGGAGAAATAATCATACTGTAGCTGGGGTTTTTTTTTCTTCTTCTTTTTATTATTATTTGATTTCCATTAAAATGTGTATGTTTATGTGTCTGATAACTTGTAGCACAGATCCACCCTGACCAACAATGAGTGTCATTAATGAATGTCATTCGTTAAGCAGCACTTAAGATTTATTATATAAAGGAAGTCTTGAGCAAACGTCTTTCATGGTCATGTTGGTCTTCTTTCAATGATTGTTCTCCTACATAACCTGCAATGCCTTTTGACTACCTGATGATACTCGTTGCTCAAACAGATCAGAGAGATGTTTTCTTAAACTACCCACAATGCCTTTCAACTGCGGTACTTGTTTGAAGAGCCTTGCTTCCTCTTGCTTTCCTCCGAAAAAAAATTACTTTGTACAACTCATGTTGCTTTAACATATTGATACAGTATATATCATCCGGAGGTTGTGAGTTCGATTCCCGGGTGATGCTGTAACCTATCTCAGCCGGAGGTCTAGAGAGAGCTGATTGGCCGAGCTCTCTCAGAGGGGAGGGATGAGAGGTACGTAGTGCTCCCACATTAATCACGGCTCTACAGCTAATCAGGGGCGTCTGTGAACTCGAGGGATAGCGCTGATAGTCCCTCCCGACTGAGTGGTAGTAGTAGCTACTACTTAATGTGGGAGCCCCCTAGTGACGGGGAGTAATATGACTAAATTTGGGTTAAATTCGAGTTAAAATCCTAAAAAAAAAAAAAAGTAAGTGGAATGTTTGATTCTTGAGATTCAACAGATAACTGGTCGCCATATTGCAGAAGAGATGCATCTGTCTGTGGGAACTGTTCTCACAGTCGTTCACCAACACCAATATTATTGCCACATCCACCGTACATGTTTGGGCCTTTAAAGGAGTTCCTGGGAGGCCAGGGTTTCAGACATGGAGCAGACAGTCCGATCACGGCTCTGACTTACAGAGAAAACTTTCTACCTTGATGGTATCCAAGCAGTAATGCAACGCTGAGTAAAATAAGTGCATTAGTGTAGCAGGGAATTATATAGAGAAATAGGATTTCTTATTAATACTGTGAATATAATCTATTTAGTTTTCACTAACGTTTAAATGGATGGAAAGGATCTTAGTGGTTAGCACCATCGTCTTCCTCCGGGTTCCTCACACAATCCAAAGACTGGTGTTTGTCACTATCCAAAGATTGGTGTTTCCAAATTCCATCCCATAGAGTGTGAATGTGTGTGTGAATGTTGAGGTACTATCACGGTTGAACAAATGGGAATAAATACAATGGTCATCATTGGCCTACATACTGTAGTGCCTGGTTGGACTACAGACGTTCCTAGATGGATGGATGGATCCAAGATATTTCAATATCAACATCAATCATTTTACATTTTTCTAAACTCTCTCTCTCTAGGAAAATTGCTTCTAGCAACCGTTAACGCCATATGTGAGTTGGTTTCAGCGTTTAACTGATGGATGGCGGTGATCAGTCAGTTGTATCATTCAGTCTCACAGGACGAGCTTTGACTTTGTGTCAAATAAATATGAATTAAACCTACATTTGTATCTAACACGGTCTAAGTTTAGTAAAGAAAGACTCGAGTCGGTGTAGGAAAAGCATGGAGTGAAGGTCCACAGCTTGGGTCTGTGTTAACGGGTTCACGTTTTATGAAGTAAATTAGATGATCCATGAATCAATTTATTGGACATTTTTATTGCCATCCATCTCAGTAATGGAGATGATCAAATGTACTGTAATGTGTGCTGAGATAAGATGAGCTCCAAGTAAACATTTGGGTTGGCTTTCCCGGTATTGTGGTGGTTTTTTTTTTTTTTTTTTGCATTTTAGGTAGAGTGTACAAATGGCACCACCATATCATGGATGCATCTATCCAAGACTGCACTGTTATCAAACACTAATGGATTTCCTAGAACTGTGGAAACGATGGATGTTTGTCCATAAGCACAGCCCATCTACACCATTCGATGACTGGTGGGCCGATTTCATTACCACCGCTCCACGATTGCACGAAACATACTGTATGGTGTAAGTGTTTGGAAGCTGGGACACAAAAATGATTCACGCTGTTAGTATTAACTGTACGCGAGATAAGATTACAGGAAGCTGTCGAGAGCTGCGGTCTCGTACGGTATTAGAGCGCTAATGGAAAGGGCAACGGTTTGGGCTTCATCGGGGCAGGATCGGAAATTTAGACCAGTTTCGGAACTTGTTTTAATGCATACAATCCAGAACAGTGATGATGAAGTGGTGAGTATTGTGGAAATGTTGGACGAGACACACCAACTCATTAGATGCGTTGCTGGGAATGCACGATTAGAGAATTCCTGGAAATAACGATACATGCAGAAGACCCTGCAATGGAAACTAGAGCAATGTTAAATAGTGACAGTAAGAGCATTTCTCCAAGGATTGGGACTCAACAGCGGTGTGGCCTTGAGAAAAGACAATTATTATGGACACTAATGGAGTACAAAGAATCGACTTTGAAGTAATGGAAAAAAAAGTTTCATGTAGTCTGATGTAGTGTACTGAGCCCCCAAAGGGACATGGGTGGTAAAAATAAACATTAGAGGAAAAAAATCTAACATGAAAAAAAATTTAAGCTAGGAAAAAAATTTTTTTTTTTTTTTGTTAGAAAAGTTTGCGAGATCTCGCGAGGGGGTTAACACTCGGATTAGAGTTACACATGCGTTGTTAAACAGGCATGGAGAGAATTACTGAGTAGAATCCTGACTAGCTTGGCCTAAAATATGAAGGACATTCAGTCTGTACTTGGAGCTTGTTCTTTTCGTGTTTTGGCGCCAGAAATATGAATCACATGGTCTCGATTTTTTTTCCTCTTGTTTTTTTCTTCTCCAGTTTTCCCTCGGGACTCATGTCCGGTTTTTTTTTTTTTTCCCCAGATTTTTTCCCCCTATTTTTTTTTTTTCTTTTTACTTCCTATGTCCTGTTTTTGTTCTTCCTTAGATTTTTTTTTTCCTTCAATAATTTTTTTCCCCTCACCCATGTCCCATTTGTAGTCAGATTAACACTCATGGGGTTGCACCCATCATGCATAGTGTTCATTTTACAATCCTGTTGGACAGAATGTATGACTTTTTTTTTTTTTGTCCAGTAAGTGTCAATTTTGTGTCAAAATGCAGCCTAACTGCTCGTGGACAAAGGAAGTGAAAGCAAATAAATTGACGCACAACACACACACACACACACACACACACACACACACACACACACACACACACACACACACACACACACACACACAATGTTAGGGGCTTCGAAAGGGAAGCTGGGCTCTTGTATTAAAGAGATCGCATGTGATGCCAACATCAGCGCCACTGCTCCCGTTAGCCGCGGTGCAGTCTGGCTGTTTGTGGTACGTTTGTGGTATGTTTCTTCTTTCAGAATCAGGAACATTTAGGTAGGTTTGCAGGAACACTTCCTGAACCTGGGAGAAATGAAGCTAGCTGTTAGCATGACATGCACAATACATCACATGATCAAAAACATATAGATATAGATATAGATATATATACAGTATATGATATCCAAATAGGATTCATGACATGTATTGCAATACGTCATGTAGTTATAATAAATTTGCAGAAAGACCAGAATGATGTTAAATATTAATAAGGCTTAAACAGAGATTAATAATACTGTAGGTGCGATCCATTTGAAAGCATAATTATTCTCGTCCTTGTAGGAACATTCCCTCTGCACCTTGGTATAACAGCATGGCCACATGTGCATGTCTCTCGCTTGTGCTCCTGTTGTGAAAGACCTTTGTTCCTCTTGCGCACTTTTTTCTGAGTTAAAAAAAAAGAAAAAAAAAGAAAGAAATGTTGAAATTGATCTCAGCACTGCTGCATTGCCGCTACGCTGTGCAACAGCTTTGGCCTGTTTTTGTGTATTGACAGATTATTATTATTATTATTTCATTTTTAAAAAAGGAATTTCTAATACTGTTTGCACATTTTTTTCTCGGGTAATTTTTCCAAATGTAATCTGTAATACGTGAAACGAAACCCCTTGGTGTAGCTGCGTATAAAGCAAGATAGCATTCAGAATGATTTCTTAATCGAGTTTCGTCTTGAGGAAATAGCTTTACTGTTAGCGGTGGTGTAAGACTGACTTCCAGATGAACTATGCATGGTTTACACTCATGAAAGCAGAAGAACTTGAAAGTCTCTTTAAAAAGTTAATGGCCATTATGAGAAGAAACACGAATACACATTCAGCAGCATTCAGCATCACCAGCCTGATCATCTGTCATCATCTGCACCTGTCTCTCACTGGTTCATGCCTTAATTTGGATGTTTTTTTGTTGTTTTTTTTGTAATGCTTGAATGATACATACAGTAGAATGTAAAAAATGAGAGCCAGAAAAGTCCTTCCAGAAGACTGGAGAACGAATCCTCTAAACTAAACTAAAACACAAGAAAGTCTTTTAAGTCTTCCAAATCTCTTTGAAAGCTTTAAAAATGTTCGTTTTATTATCAGTTTGAGTATTAGTGTCTTTCTTTCTTTATCTCTTTTATTGTGTGTTTGAGCGGGTAATCAGTTGAATGGTTGATTTGAGCTGGACGACTGGTTAATTAGTTATTGATTGCGTTTTTTGTGTTAGAGAGAAGGAGGAATGGTCGTTTTATCCATGCTTTGGCTACTAACATGAGATAGAATGTAGATAATGGAGTTAAACATCTGCATAATACACAAGTGTCGTGCGCTCACTTAACAAATCCACCCGGACAATCATGTAAACATGACGGCGACATAATTCTACCCTGACATTTCAGCTGTTGTGTTTTCTTCATGCGCCACAGGCCCAGACTCCTGCAGACTGAATTCTGGCTTCTGATTGGCTGAAACGTCAAGTTTTCCACCATGCTCAGCTGTTGCTTTCCCTCTCTCTCTCTCTCTCTCTCTCTCTCTCTCTCTCTCTCTCTTACACAGACAAGCAGGGTTTTGATTTGGTTGTTGATAATAGGTATAGGTAATAATTATTAGACTAAATACAAAAGCGTTCAACTTTATAATGAAGAAATTATAGGTTGTAAAACAAATCAAGAAATAATGGATATAATTAATAGCTATATTTTGAACTAATCTGATGTTAAAAGTTAAAACAAACCAACAAGAAGTTAACTAGTAAAATAATAAAAAATAGTTCTTTGACAGAATTTTATTTAAAAATATTATACATTAATAAATAAATAAATTGATTGATTGATTGACTACTACTAGAGCAAATAGTAAATAACAATATAAACAATGTTAGATAAAACACTTAAGATATAAGGATTGAGTCATATTTGAAATACGTTTAAATATTATTTTTTTATGTAAAATGGTTATTTATTACTAAGCACCGTTACTTTGCAACAAAATAATAATTCGATTTTAATTACAATTATTATAAAATTTAGCAACGTATTTCATATTTTTGAGTCCTTTTGCCCTCCATATATCGTAACCCTGTCTGATTATAGTATTACACCTGTTTCAGCCTCTTGCTATCGTCATGGAGATTTAAACAGAAATGACAGTTTCTATGGTAACATTATTTCTTTCCTTTCCTTTTTTTTTTTTTTAACAAGGAAGCCCGTTCCGTATTTTCAGAGGTATTTATTTTATCCAATATTACACCTTTAGAGACATTTAGACCATCATAGCCTTTGGCTTAATTCAATTCGGGATACAATCAGCGGTTGGGAAATTCAATTCAAAAACAATAAAGGCCTGTTGGGAATCATTGAGTTTGATTCAATTTAACAGGTCAGGATGTGATTCGGTTAGCGCATTAATCATAGCAAGCAGATACTACTGTATGTCTGGGATTTCAGGTGTTTTCGTCGTGTAAAATGTGTTCCTTGCTGGATTTGAATGGAACCGGTATACTGTAGGGCCGAATTAAAAGGCTTTTGTAGAAACAATGAAAACCCAGAGGAAAAAAAGCTTTGATCTTACTGGAGATTCTAAATTCTAATTCATGAAATGATTAAATAATGAACTAACTTTGCACTAAATTCGTACAGGTCTTCTACATGCAGCACGCCCCGCTTTCGCTTCAGAGAAATATCATTTACATGAAATGCGGCCACATTTTTCCAGGTCTAACAAGTCGATAAAAAAGGAAACATGAGTGTAGTATTTCAAGATCCAAGGAAAGAAGTAAATGAAAAGGAAATAAATAAATAAATAAATAAATAAATAAATTTCTTATTAGGTATGCTTGTATCTAAGGTTGTCGAATTGAGATATCCTTTTTGAAAGGCTCAAAAATGGGAAAGAAATCATGCACATAATCAAAATGTATTTATTTATTTATTATTTACTGTAGTGGGCTCCAAGCCAGCTTGGCCAGAATAGATAGATGGATAGATAGAGAGAGAACTTGCAGTAGAAGCACCATTCACATGTTTTACTTCGGCTAAAAGTCTCATCTCCATACCATTCTTTGAGTCTTGAAGTCTAAATGTCAGTATTTATTTATTTATTTTTATTATTATTTACTCCTTCATTCACAGTAAGTCAAAAGAAAAGCAAAAACAGGAAGAAACACGGCAAAACCGTGACAAGTCAGCCCAAAAGAAAGATGAGTTAGCAATTTATTTAGTGATATAACAAAACCAAAAGTGTGAACACAACCTTTAAGTCGAAAAGAAAAAGAAACCATGTCTGTAGTGATTTTTTTTTCCCCTTGAGATGTGATGGAAAGACGCTGAAACCAAATCGTCACACTGAAACCAAACTTTTTTTTCATTATTATGTGACTAACAAAAATAGTATCTTGAACCGGTATCTTTCAAAACTTTCAAACACATGGTTCAGGGAGGCTTGAATTTGACCAAGCATGCAGCCTAAAATCCAGACTGTTCATGAAGCTATTTTAGTAATATCGACAAATTTTTGTCAAAATACTGTACATTTTCGTACCAGCATATATTATATATTTTGTTTCATGCTTTCACTGTTGCATTCGGTGCATGCTGTTCCTGTGCGTGCTGTGTGTATACAAATAGGCTTGTGTATGCAGGCCGGTGTGTACAGAAACAATCTGGGAATAGTGGTCACACCATAGTGGTGCAAATGCATTATTGTGTTTGTGTGTGTGCAACAACTTATTCTTTCTCACTCATTCTTTCAGTAGTGATGTCAATTTCGTACGAGATGTCGTGATGGGCTTATGAAGCATATCATGTCCTTATACAGTATTAATGACAAAAAGACATATAGTACAATATAGCACCATTCACATAACGTCACAGCAATATAGGCTACTTTTACTTGCTGCTTACTTTGGATGTTGTGCAAATGGATGAGAAGAGGCATAAATGGTATACTGTAACTGTACAGTAGTGGCTAAATGGATTGAGACTCAAATTGACATTTTTATGACGATGAAAATAAGAATAATAAGAATGATTTGTTATTTTATGCAACGATAACCCGCTGAGTCAAAAAGACGTCTGAAGTACGCTGGTGTCACTCGCCCGCTTGACTGCTTCCTGAACGTCATGTACTGTACGAAAGACGGTTTCTTGATTGCTCATGCCTTCTTCTCCAACGTCCAACAGTTTTCTATTAGGTTTAGATCTGGAGATGACTCCGGCTGTGGCTCCAAAAGCTGAATATCATTGTCACATTGCCGGTTTTTCAGTTAATTAGCACAACCCTTCAAGCCAGATTAGCTAAAACTCTAGTTAGTGACATCACTTATTTGATGAACAGGGAGAACTATGATAATGTACTGCATGGCATACAGTCTGTATTTGCAGCCTTGTGTTAGCTAACGAATCTTACAAGTCCGAGTCATTCGTTCGTTTGTAACGTGACTCCCATAGACGCTATGAAGTGTAATAGATTCAAAAGAACAAACGACTCGGACTAGAAGATATGAGAGAAGAGCTGTTTATAATAATATGTCCTTGGCTGCCTTGTAATATTCTCATTACTGGAACTATAGCCAAAATTCCTGTATGTAGAACTTGTTGGGGGTTTGTTTATTGGAAATGTAACATTTTATTTTATTTCTGGTCAAAAGAACGAAATGAACTAAATGATTGAAAAAAAAGATTTGTTCATTTTGATAAACGAGATTCAAAGAACCGAGTCACTAAAATGATTCAAACGTCCCATCACTACTACATACAGTAGTACCGATAAGCATTTAAAATTCATCTTCATATATGAGGTCACAGTAGGGGGGGAAATCTAACTGGCTTGTTTTTGTTCGTACTGTGTACACACTGGACACCCAAAATGAATATCTAAAAATATGACTGGAATGTGAAGTTAGTGTAATAGCCCGCCATTTTGCATGAGGAATGAAGTGCCTTTGCGAATCTAACACTTGGCCTGGCTCAGCATTAGACAGATCTGAGGACATATTGCTGGCTTAGATCTTGGCTACGTGGTTGCGGTCTGGTCCCGTAAACATCCGTCACCAGACTCTCAAAGTGCCAAACTTTTAACACAGCAATAAACCAAATCTGCGAGCTCGAGCGTGTGTTGATCTGCTGACTCGGCAGTCTGCCGAGAGTGATGTTGCAGAAAAAGAAAACTTAAAAGTAAAAAAAAAAAAAAAAATCAATATGCAACAAACTATTTGACATTTTTCAGCTCTGCTTAGTAAAGGAGATTATTATCTTTGCACCACAATACTAACGATTCTGGCTAGGCTTGGAGCTATGAAAGTTTCTGTGTTGTGAATTAATAAGCTTCATGCACTCAGTGCTGACATTTAGTTTAGTGCTGATTGGTTCACATCTTGTTTTTTTCCCCCCCCGTTTGCTAATTCCTAATGTCCGTTTTCCGGTCTTACTGCCTCTCACCATTTCATTAGCTTTCATTTCTATCTAAATGCCAGCCATTCATTACGAAATAACAAAAAGAAAGCAACAACAACGGCAACAGCGACAGATGTTTTTTGAGATCTCGGGGATCTTTTCCGATCCTGCCAGCTTCCCCTGTAGTCAAAGTACATTCTGTCCTGACATTCTGTGGAAGTGCATGCAATCATATTATCTAAACATAGAAACACATAGTGAGAGACAGAGAGAGAGAGACAGAGAGAGGGACACAGTCGTGAACGAGCGACTCATATAAAGCAGATTAGCAGAACAAGTCCCAGGGGTTTGATTTTCTTTTTCCCTGCCTGAGATGTCCTTGGATGTCTGTTCAATCAGTCAGCCCGTAACAGGACATGGTCACTCGTCTTATTTCATCATTTCATACAAGACGGGGCTATTTTCCTTCTCGCACAAACTGTAACACACTTCCTCCGAGGCACCTGAGGTTATCAAGCCCAAATCCCAGCTCGGAGACAAGGTGATTGCTTAGCGTCAGGTATAATCGGCTTGAGAGAAAGAGCATGGACGATGGTGGTGGTGCCGTCTGGTGCAGTCAAATACTACGCATTACTGTTCTTATATAACGCAAAGCCATGCACAAATGTAGTGAAGTAGAAAGTACAAGTGAAGTAAATACATATAGGTGAAAATATGTAATCAAGTAAGTGAATTTACTGAATACTCGGGCTACGTGGTGGTAGAATAAAATAATCTGCCCAGTAAAAACATTCATGTGGTTCTGGAACTAAACCCTGACAAAGCTTAGGACGATTGTACCATACAGTACATGGAGACTGTCTGACTGACCTCAAATCCATCCCTGCTTATCTGGTGTCTGGTTCTCGTCAGGCACCACCCAATACCATATTATCACGATACCTGAACGTCGAGTTGATTTTTATTGCAATTCTGCATGACGATTTTTATAACAAACTTAACAATTAATTGGTATGTGCTCATACTGTACCACACAGGACGCTGTACTTCCCGCTGTTTATAGATCACCGCCTACAGGATTAGGGAGGAACTGCAGCATTTTCCCACCTCAAATGAGAAATGTAAAACAAAATCGAGTGTGAAGTCAGCGTGGTGATGCATAAATGTGAATTGCGACGCCTAACCCGAATGATTTTTTTTCCACGTTTCTAATGGGCTCCTTGTTGAGTCTCAAGGTTCCTTTGAAGGTTTCTTCCTATTGTCATTTAAGGGTTTTTTCCTCGGCACCGTTAACCTCGGCTTGCTCATTAGAGACAAACTGAAACTTTTTTCACACTTTTCAAACTCATTTCCATTTTTCTTTTTTCTGTAAAGCTACTTTGCGACAGTGACCCTAATGGTAAATGTTCAGTGGGTAAATATTAGTCATGTAAAAGCTTACACTTCTGCTGATGTTTGCCCTCCGTGAGGGTAACGTGAGATGACACGACATGACGAGGAAATTTTTACTGTTTATACCTGATAGGTTAAAACTGAGTTCACCATTCATCCACTGGGTTTTTGGCTAAAAAAGGAGCACTGATTGCGCATGTAAATTAACAATAAAGTTGTAATTTCTAATCAGAATATTATTGCATGTCTTAAAAATCCAGGGTGCGTTCCAATGGGCTTGAAGCTCCCTGCGACGTGGACTGCACGGCCAGGTTGAGTGCGATTCCAAACCACAGGGAGCAAAAATGCTTAGTACAGAGGGAACAAGTGAACAATGGGCCTTCACTTTGCATTTCCCATCCTGCTGGAGCACGACTAAAAATGGAGCTAGAGGAAGGATTTATGTATGTATTATCATTATTATAGCGGATGTTATAATATTAATAGGACATAATAATTTTAAATACAGTATATTATATAGATGAGTAATCTGTAAAAAAAAAATACATACACACACACACATATATATACATTTTTTTTACAGAAATTATTTGATTATTTTACCAGATGTCCAGAGAAAATATATATAAAAAAACATATATTTAAAAAAAAAACATTACTATTTTTAATAGTAATATTTTCTCTGGACATCTGTTAAAATAATTAAA
>QMIH01000247.1:0-10862 GCA_003987875.1 Clarias batrachus | reverse complement strand
ATGTCATGCAACATGCAGGGTTGAAATATCTCCTGTAGCAGCCAATTAAACACACTGATTGACAGGGATGCACACACACACACACACACACACACACACACGTCTACAATGAGAATGCGTTGGTGTGAATTTCCTTGTGCGAAGCTCAGGCTAGTTTTCTGGATTTGAGCCACGATGTAGCTTTTGTGGACTTCACTTCTGTGAGTCCAGCTGTTTGGCCTTTGGACTTCTAAATTCCTGTCTGGCACGCCTCGCTGCTCTGTGTGTGTGTGTTTGTGCATGTGTGTGTGTGAGAGAGAGAGAGAGTGGGTGTGTTAATTTTACACTCAGCTGTTTAAGTGTTATTTATAAAGCTTGAAAATGAAGGCAATGAGCGTGCACACACACACACACACACACACACACACACACACACACACACACACACACACACTTGGTGAGCAGCGGTTTTATTTAATTATTGTTAAATGCTCTGGGCAATGCTAAATGTTAACCTTGGAAGAGAATTAAGAGTGGTTTTTGTGTGTGTGTGTGTGTGTGTGTGTGTGCGCATGCTTGCTTCATGTATTTATTTATGCATGTGTGTATGTCTTCGCATCATGCTGGACATTCATTCTCGAGGCTAACGCACCTTCTTCAGCATGCTCCTGGTCTCCATGGCAATCGAGGTTAGATGTACCCATGGCGATTTTTGCTAAGAAGCGTGCTGGTCGTCATGGTTACCTCAGACAGGAAGTTTGTAATCGTAGCAGTAATTAGTTTGTTTTGAGTGTAGAGACAGACAGATGGGGTTTATTCGCTTGGGCTGGGTTCAGCTCGTACTCCAGTTGTTTTTCTGTGCAAGACTGACGTCTTTAATGAATCTTGGCTTTTTCCTAGAAAACTCATAAAGTAAACATTCTGGCACGTTTAAAAGATTCAATTATACTGTGGATTTATTTATTTATTTGTTTGTTTGTTTATTTATTTATATGGAAGCGGTGGACGGAGTAGGTTGATCTTGAAGTGAATGCTTAGCCATGAAACTATTTGTTGGATCACAAATAGAGAGACACACACACACACACACACACACACACACATACAAACACACACACACACCTCTAGGATCTGGCTGCGACATCAGACAACATGGCTGATCAGACGTGTAATGATGATCAATTACACGTACGCACAAACTCTTCACTTTATTATTTAAAATATACGACAGTCGTGCACAGTATATAATTATTAAAGAAATGATCCACACTGCGCTTATATTAAAACTTCAAACGTATTGAAAAGCAAGGAGATCATGTCGAAAAATGATATTTCTGTCTTCTTCTAAAAGTTGATTAAAAATACTCCACGGTATGGATGGAGTGCGGATAATTTTTGACTCACCCTCGTACTACAGCGTATACTGTATATACAATCCTTTAAAAAAAAATTAAAGGAAGAATTAGTCTCGGGTTTGACTCGAACATGCCTTGTCCCTTTATGTTTGTGTATGGTGTGTTCGAGTCAAACCGGGACTAAATCTTCCCTTCATTTTTTTTGTGCAGTCCAGAAAATAATTTGTCCTATACGGCGTTTAAACAACACAGAGATTAGACAGTTCGGAGGAAACTGCCCGGCGTCATTGTTTTGAGGAAAACTTATATATATATGTCCGTATCCGTATAGTATTTTGATTTCAACATGAAGTGGTTATGAGATAAACAAGAAGGGTTATTTTTAATACTTATGATTATCATTAAACATGAACTCCACCACTATGTCGGCAGAAAAACTGCAAAACACTGGGAAATCCCCGGAGGGAGTGTTCTCGCAGTGTGTGTGTGTATTTTTCGCCTCTGACACACACTTTTCCTCAACCTCAGCTACATCATGCCAGTTCAGAACTACAGTAGTTATATGAGTAACACCTTGTGCTGGTGTTATTCGTCCTGGAAACACGATACGATTTTATCACGATACTCGGATGCCAATTGGATTCGTATTGCGTATCATAAATATCTGATTTATTTTTTTGTCTTTCAGATTTCATTATAATCCTAAACAAACTTAGCAAATAAGTTGCCCCTAACTCACACTGTAGGACATCATGCTTCCTCCTAGTGTGTGAATAGTTTAGAGAACACCACCTGTAGGATTAGGAAGGAACTGCAACATTTTACGCTCACTTATTGTATGGTGTATATCTATACCGCTTAGTCCTCTATACAGGGTCACGGGTGGCCTGAAGTCTGTTCTTAGGGCACGAGGTGGGGTACACCCTGGACAGGGCACACACCCTCAATCACAAACACTATGGGCAATTTGGGAACGCCAATTCTATGCCTAATATGCAGGTCTTTGGGAGGAAACCTGAGAACCCAGAGGAAACGCACCAAGCACAGGGAGAACATGCACACAGAGACGGGAATCGAACCTGGACCCTGGAGGTGCAGGCGACAGCGCTAACCACTAAGCCACCGTGCCGCCCCACATATATAATACTATAATACGTATATTTATTTATTTATTTATTTATTTATTCAATCTTTCTTCCTCCTACGAACTTTGTATCCGAGCGCTTACGCGGATACGAGGCTTATTGGCTGACGAGGCAGGACGCGAGCACGTATATTCTGTGTTTTGTTTGTATTGTTATGGACAATCAGATAACCAGAGTCGTAGTCCATCTCTGGGGTCATAACCCAAGCTGCAAAAACAAACACGGATAATCCATAATCAGCAAAAAAAAAAACGCACACAAGCGAGGATAAACACATGAAGCTAGAATTAATGTCGGGATGTCGGTTGAGGGCGCGTCCCTCCACCATTCGGGACATCCTGTGATGTCACCACCGCAGACGTCACTTCCTCCGCGCGTTACCATGGTAACATAGGCACCTCAGGTACCTGTTGCTGCTGCTGAGGAAAATTTCACACTGCCGATGTATATGTAATATTGAATATTTATAGAAACTAAAACTGATATCATTATGAAACTTAATTTTCACAGATTTCTAGCCTATATAATTCTAAGGAAATTTTTGATTAAATTAAATGTAAGTAAAATGATTAGTGTCCTATATTAGTATGATATAGTGATCGATAATAATAATAATCATAAATAAATGAATCTTTTTTCACGCTACGTTCTTTTTCACGCTTCAGCGAGACACAGTGACTGAAGGGAAATGTTTTATTCTCCTCCCCGGTGAACTGAGCAGTTTCGCTGCCTGCGGTTTGGAATCGCACTTAACGTGTCTGTTAAGGATACTTCAGGCCGATCAGAACGCAGCTCTTCTTCTTTAGGGTTTACGGTCTTTTGGTGCAGTACTGCCACCTACTGGCCTGGAGTGTGGAACGGAAGACTGGCGGGAAGGAAGATTATTGCGTAAGCAGAATTCCAGCGTCTACAGTATATGTACTGTAGGGCCGTGCAGAGGGAGAATCAATCGTTCCTAGTGTGAAAGTAGCCTAAGGGAATGAGAGATACAGTAAAACGAAAGATGCGACAAAAAGCTTCTGTATCGGCTGATATACGGTAGCGCCAGCATTCTTCATTAGCATAATAGAGGAGGACTCTACAGGTCATCTTACAATGATTTTGTATCTAAGTGGTCAGAGCTTGGCCACTATTTTCATTCAAATACAGCCATTGGCCACTTTATTAGGTATACCTTGCTAATAACTGCTAATGGTTCGCGCATAGATTAATCACGGTGCCGGAAACATTCTTTAGAGATTCTGGTCCATGTTGACATGACAGCATCACGCAGTCGTGTTGTGTCACCTGGGCTGCACTTCCATGATGCGAATCTGCCCAAAAATAAGTCGCTTACGTGTCCCCTAAAGTCACCTAAATCACCTTTCCTCCTCATTCTGATGCTGGTTTTGGTCTTCAGTAGATCGTCTTGACCGTGTCTACACACCTAAAACCATCGAATAGCCGACATGTGATACCTAATGAACAGGTGTACCTAATGTAGTGGCCGGTGAGCATATTATTCAGTAATGTGCCTCCCACTGGTTTAAGAGATCAGATCCATCTCAGTTTGATTTTAGATGTACTGTAGAAAAGCTTCTAACCCCATCATCGGTGAGACGGAATTGTTGTCCACGTGACCAAAACAAAAGAAAGCAGCTTTCGCCATGTGCGGAGAGGAGGGATTCGTTACAGGAAACGTGTGTGTGTGTGTGTGTGTGTGTGTGTGTGTGTGTGAATGTCGTGATCAGGACTTTACTGTGTTATGCGTTTCCCCTTTCTGACCTGTGTGTGCGTGCGTGCGTGCGTGTGTGTGCATGCGTGTGTGTGAGCGTGCGTGCGTGTGTCTCCTTTTCTTTCTTTTCTTTTGCTGCTTTTCATTTTGCACAGGCAGGGCAAAAGGGAAAAGTTTTTTTTTTTCATGAAGGAGAAAAACACATTGATTTATCAGACAGAGAAAACAAGTGTCCTACCATCGATTGTCCTGTTCTTTTGCCTTTTCCATGTTTCCCTGTGTGCCAGAGAAGCGAGAGAGGAAGAACGATGACGAGGATCTATCTGTCTCTCAGTTTCTCTTCTCACCGCACCTCTCTCGATTCAGTTTAGTTTAATCAGGTTTATTGACGTGACAGTCTGTCTCTTTGTCTGTCTGTCTCTCTGTCTGTCTTTGTCTCTCTCTCTCTCCCTGTTCTTTTCTTTTTTTGTATATTTCTGTTTTTCTCCATCTTTGTCTTTTTGTCTCTCTCATTCCGTCTCTAATTCCCTAATTTTCTAATTCTAATTTTTTCTGTCTGTGTCCCTCTCAGCTATTCATCTCTCACACCCACACATTCTCTCTCTGTCCCTCTCCTATACTGTTCCTTGTCTCTTTCTCCATTTCTCTGTCTTTCTCCATTTTACTTTTCTTTTGTCTTCTTCTATCTCGGGCTCTGTAACTCTTTCCCTCAATCTTTATTTCTGTTGTCTCCTTTCTGTCTCTGTCTGCTGTTATTCTCTCTTTCTGTTTTTCTTTTTCTCTGTGTGTCTCTCTCTTTCCTTTTCTTTTGTCTCATGCCTTCACATTCTCTTTCCCTCCTTCTTCTCCCTCTTCTTTTTTTCTGTCTCTTTTACAGGTTTTTTGTTCTCTGGTGTTCTCTCTCTCTTTCTTTCTCTCTGTGTCTTTTTCTCTCAGGGTCACTAAACATTAAGCCTAAAACTTTGTTAATCTATAATGAAGTGTGTGTGTGTGTTTGTGTGAGATTAGTTGGCTGCAGGGAGAGAGAGAGAGGGAGAGAGAGAGAGAACAACGTCTGTCTGTCTGTCTGTCTGTCTGCCTGTGTGTGTGTATGTGTGCACAGAGTCAGTAGGGGACGAGGATACTGTGCATGTGTGTTTAGAAAATGGTTTGTGGTTTAAAGTGTGTGTGTGTGTGTGTGGACGTGTGTGTGTGTGTGTGTGTGTGTGTGTGTGTGTGTGTGTGTATGTGGTGGGGGTAAATGTTTTTTTTTTTTTCTTTTCTTTTTTCTCAGGTTTGTCCTCAGACATACAGTACTCGCTCTCACTTCCGCTCGCATCTTACACTTCTGTTCCGGTTGTCACATGAGCTCTTGTCCTTGTACAACTTGCACAGATCACTCTCGGCCTAGCTCTCTCTCTCTCTTTCTCTCTCACACACACTCACACACAGTCTCATTCTCGATTACATAAGGCTGGCCTTTAGTCCTAATCCTAGCATCAGTGAGGTCATGATCGAAGTGTGTAAGTGTGTTCTCACTCCGCTTTGTCAACTGTCACCATCGACCACAAAAGCACAAACAGAAGCATTAGTTACCACAGCGATTTTCTCTCTAACGGTTGTTTATGCAAATCGCCGTAATCCTGTTATTCACAGAAATCCCGAATCCAGATGTTTCGGGAAGCAAAACAGAGGAACGGTCTCAAAGACTTTACCATGTCAAGCTTATTATTATTTTTACATCGTACACTGTTTTATGTCATAATTAATCTCGATGCTTAAATGTTTCATATGCGAGGGTGAGTCAAAAATTATCCGCACTCCTGCTGTATCTTCATGACCTTTCAACAAAAAAAAAAAGAGACGACGTCACAAGCCTCCGTATTCCCCCGTTAAAAAAAAAAAAAAAAAAACATTTTAGGCAGAGCTGCGAAGGGGATCTTCATCCTCGTAGGGCTGCTTTCAGGGGGCCAAACAGGAGAAAGTCCGATGGAGCGAGATCAGGACTATAGTGAGGGTCACCTCAAAGTGAACCTGAACCTGACGTGCGACATTGGCGTCACCTCCCTCGAACTTCTCTATCCGTTCGTTCGCACTTCTTTGCGATAAAATGCTCAAGATGAGCCCTGCGATGGATTGGCACCCTGTCCAGGGTGTACCCCTCCTTGTGCCGCAAGTCTCCTGAGATAGGCTCCAGGCCCCCTGTGACTCTAAATACAGGATAAAGCAGTATAGATGATGAGTGAGTGAGTGTTAAACATAACCACGGTACGTGTTTTTCACCTACTGTCCATTTGTATGATGCAATTTCACCAAGTGTTGAAGTGATCTCCAGTCCTGCTTATTTAGTCATCAGGACGAAAATGTTGAACGTGTTCTCTAACCTCTGTATCCTGATCAGGGTCATTGTGGATCATTGTGGTATTATCTCAGGAACGCGTCATGTGTGTTTGTGTGTGTGTGTGTGTGTGTATATATATATATATATATATATATATAAAGGGTCGGAATGTTGAAGGAATATAATAACATTTATCACAGGCGTAGTTATGTATGAGAGTTACTGGCAGCAAGTTTTTGGGGGTTTCAGAGGAACTTCATGGACCTGAAATTATATATACAGTACAGGGGTTGGACAATGAAACTGAAACACTGAAACACTCCAATTTAGTGTTGGCGGGTTTAATGACTAAATTTGACCAGCCTGGTATCCAGTCTTCATTGATTGCTCTTACTGGTGGAATGTGCAGAGTGTGAAGGTTTAACTCTGTGCAGAGTAATAGCACAGTTTTGCTTAAAATATTGCAATGCACACAACATTATGGGTGCCGTATCAAAGTTCAAAAGAGGACAAATTGTTAGTGGCGCATCTGTGACCAAGACAGCAAGTCTTTGTGATGTATCAAGAGCCACGGTATCCAGGGTAATGTCAGCATACCACCAAGAAGGATGAACCACATCCAACAGGAGTAACCGTGGACGCAAGAGGAAGCTTTCTGAAAGGGATGTCCGGGTGCTAATACGGATTGTATCCAAAAAACATCAAACCACAGCTGCCCAACTCACTGCAGAAATAAATGTGCACTTCAATTCCCCTGTTTCCTCCAAAACTGTCCACAGGGTCAATGTACAGTACACGGCCGGGCTGCTATAGCCAAACCTTTGGTTACTCGTGCCAATGTCATGCAACAGGTTTCAATGGTGCCAGCAGTGAAAATCTTGGACTGTGGACAATGTGAAACATGTATTGTTCTCTGATGAGTCCACCTTCACTGTCTTTCCCACATCCGGGAGAGTTACGGTGTGGAGAAGCCCCAAAGAAGCGCACCACCCAGAGTGAAGCATGGTGGTGGATCAGTGATGGTTTGGGCTGCGATATCATGGCATTCCCTACTGTAGGCCCAATACTTATCCAAGATGGGCGCGTCACTGCCGAGGACTACCGAACCATTCCGGAGGACCATGTGCACCCAATGGTTCAAACACTGTATCCTGAAGGTGGTGCCGTGTATCAGGATGATGATACACCAATACACACAGCAACACTGGTGACAGAGTGATCTGATGAACATGAAAGTGAAGTTGAACATCTCCCATGGCCTGCACAGTCACCAGATCTAAATATTATTGAACCAGTTTGGGGTGTTTTGGAGGAGCGAGTCAGGAAACGTTTTCCTCCACCAGCATCAAGAAGAAAATCTCTCTGGTCCACTGTGCAGGACTTGTATCTGTCATTCCTAAGACTCTGTATCGGCCGCAAAAGGAGGCCCTACAGCATACTAATGAATTGTTGTGGTCTAAAACCAGACGTTTCCGTTTCCTTGTCCAACCCCTGTGTATATACTATACATGGGGAAAGTGTGTGAGAGTAACCCGAGGTCAGGAACGAACCACAGACACTAGCGCTGTGAGATAACGGCGGTCCCTGTGTAATTGTTTTCGAACCTGATTTCTGATTTGTCAATTAAATCTTGAGTGTTTTTTCATTTTTTTTCCCACTGAAGGCGAAAGGCTATGTTTTAAACAAACACCTTGTTCCAACAAGGCCGGGCTTTACAGGTGTGCTCGGTTCATATTTGATTAGCCTTTAACACAGAATTAGCTACGCTGCCGGTTTAGCAGGCGCGAGCCGGTCGAGACTTTATTACACACCGACTCGTTAAACCTTTTACACAATGTACTGAATATGAACTTCTTTATTTCTATTTATCTTTCTCGTCACACACCTCTTGTGCTATTTTATATTGGATTCACTATAGCAAGGATGAGAAAACAACAGAGAGAGAGAGAGAGAGGAAGAAGAAAGACAGGAAGTAAAAGTGCCACTGTCTGGTGTGACCCTGATGTGTGCACAGATTCTCATTCTCAAATCTGTGGGTCTGTGTTGTGTGTTGTGCATACATGTGTGTGTTTCGTATATGTTCGTGTCTAGACATTAGAGGATCTGCGGTTAAGTCAGACCCAACTGATGACTTTTTTTCCTCTCTCTCTCTCTCTCTCTCTCTCTCTCTCTTTTCCTCTTTCTGTCTTCTTTTCTCTTTCTTTCTGTCAGGTTTCACTGAGCTTCTCTTCAGTCACTCCCCGTACATGGTAACACAGGACTGAGGACGAGTGGTAAGTCAGCAGTTGTTTGTGAGTGTGTGTGTGTGTGTGCGGCGTTTAGCCGTATATACTATATGGAACAGCCGAAAAAAGGATATAAGAAGAAACTCAGAAGCATTTGAGTCAAACAGAAAGTGATAGTAAGATTAAGTTAAATAGCCGGGCAGCTCTGAGCCAGCGGGTTTTTTTCTGCACGGAGAGAGCCAGTTCAGCTACCAGACCACCGCAGCCCACAACAAAGCAGCGTCGACTGGAAACGGCTGCTCTTCTGTGTGGTTAGTTAACTGGAAATTTACGGTTCACATGTCTGTGTTGTCATACAAATAACACGCACATACCTGCGCGCGTACGTGTGTGTGTGTGTGTGTGTGTGTGTGTGTGTGTGTGTGTGTGGTTACTGGAAATCGGTGGTTTGTGTTTTATGTGTAGGAGTGGTAGTATTGCTAGGAAATCGTCTATATGTATTTATATGTGTGTGTGTGTGTATTGTGTATCGTGGTGATACAGGTCAGGAAGAGGCGGAGCTATGAATGCGGTTACGTTCCTGCTTTAGGCGGCCATATTTGCTAGTTTCCTTTTTGAATGAAAAAGCGCGTGTCTGAGTTGAGTGGAGTTATTTATTTCTATGGACCGGCGCATTGACGTCGAGTGTGAAAGCACTAGTGGTGGCAAAAAAAAAAAAAAATAGAATGAATCGTTATCGAACAGAACCGTCATGAAGCTGAGGCGTTCCACTTCCAGTTCCAAGTTCACGTCAGTGGTTTCGGTGTGACGCGTGACGTACTGTACGCGCTGAAACGGCTTTCCGTCACATCTCAAGTGAAACATCGTTGAAGTGGATTGGACTGTGTGTGTTCACTTGTTTGTTTGTTTTTTTGCTAAATAGTTTGCTAACTCGTTGGTCCGTATTCGTTCCTGTTCTTTGTTTTCTTCTGACTTTTTGTGAATGAAGTTTTGAACTATTTTTGTTAATTGCATAATCAAAAAACAATACTATTAATGTTATAACAAGTATATTATCTATACTAATATAAATATAAGAAATAACGATAAATATATATAAAATAATATCGATAATAATGACTGACGATAAAAACAAGGGGCGTTCGAGTCAAACCGGGACTTGTAGTGGAAATTTCTGGTAAATGAAAGTAGAAAAGTCAATTGACTTTTACAGGAGACTTCGAGCAAGGTACAATGATGAGACTCTTAGCTGCAGTGAAACATTTGAATTGGGCAAATGATTTAAAGTAGGCTGTACGTCCATGAACGAGGAACCTGGTCGGAGCCCGCTGCAGGCGTTCCTGTGAACATTCAGCCCAGTGGAACGCCTGATCCTTGATAACCTTCCGTCATCTTGCGGAATCGTTCACAAACACCGCTTGTACGTTACAGAAACTCGGCTGGGATTCATTGCGACATCCCTCCATGCCATTTCGGCATTGTTTGGGTATTGAAGGAGTTCCTGGGAGGCCGGGGTTTCGGACGTGAAGCAGGCAGTACGATCATGGCTCCGGCGTACTGAGAGAACCTTTTTCAAGCACTAGTGAAACAGCGCGATAAGTGCATTAGTGTAGCCGGGATTATTCCCAGAATTTAGCGTCGATACTCTCAGCGATGTGGCACACTCAAAAGTCCTGGTTTGACTTCAATTCTCCAACTACCTACTGTATCTAATGAACTTTATGTGAGTAACTTCCAGTCTCACTGCACAAACTGACGTCGTGTGAAAAGTATAGAGAGAAACGTCAGATTGAACGCATGTTTTGCCGGTAGGAAACCTCCTGGTCCACAAATGCGAGACAATAAATTCAACTGTACGAAACGTCAGAGTGCACGCTAAAACCCTCTTTTTTAGGGCCCAAGCACTGAGTGCGCAGGGCCCTCTTGTTCTTCTAATCTAAGGATTATTATTAGGGCCCAAGCACTGAGTGCGCAGGGCCCTCTTGTTCTTCTAAGGATTATTATTTTTTTTTATTTATTTTTTTTTTTTTTTATTTTTATTATTTTTCTTTCAATCATCCGGGCACTTTCGGCCCCCTTAACATATTCAAAAACTCTTGAAAATTTCCACACAGATTGGAATCT
>QMIH01000246.1:587602-599221 GCA_003987875.1 Clarias batrachus | reverse complement strand
GGGGGGGGGGGTAGCAGAGATGTAAAAGCATCCCTTGTATAGGTGTAAAGCTGTTGGTAAAAAAATATTGCTGCTTTAATCTAATGTAAATCATTTAAAAGGCTTGAAAGGTGAAGCAAAATGCCGTTCTCTGTATCATCCTCATCATGCATTAAAAGAAGGCTGACCCAAGATTCTGAACAAAGGTAGTCATATATCAATCAGTGGGTCCTAATTGGTATAATATTAATATTGTTCAAAATACAATAACAAAATATTGTTCTAATCCCACTAATACGAACAACATAGCAGTTCAAAGAGACATGAATCAACAAACAAATATGATTCGATAAACATTTAGTATTGACATGAATGATAAGGTAAATATTGTGCTAAGCTTCGAAATTGCATTAAACACTACAAAGAAAGCAGCTTGCTTATACAAGATGCAAAAAAAACATGTTTAAAGATACAGTATCAGTGTGATGCTCAATTTCCATCATTTAATGTGTTAGATTACATAATTACACTTCCAACAAAGATGTGCAGCTGTGATCATTGCAGCCTAATTACATTTGCTAGCACATTTCTTAAAGTTAAATAATTCTCCTAAATAACATATCTTATCTCTAGAGATACAGATGGCAATGATTCAATTACAGACAGGGAGGGAAAAATACAGCCATGAATAATATGACATGCTGCTTCCCCTGTTAGAATGTTTTAGCAGAAGCCCCTTCATTCCAGATTTAACTCATAGTTTCATATCCTTATCCCCTATGTTCTGGCTTATGGGCTGGCAAAAAAATGGTGCGTGTGTGTGCGTGTGTGTGTGCGTGCGTGTGTGTGTGTGCGTGCGTGTGTGTGTGTGTTTAAAACCATTCAAACATCTAACTTTTTTTGCCTCAAACACTGCCCACTTTCAACTTTTACAGAACCTCATGCAAAGGCTTGCCATAAATTAAAAGGAGACGTAATCTGTATTGTCAGGAACGACCAGAATGTGGTGTATAATGCTACTGGTCCTCCATTGTCATTGTCAGCATGAGCTGCTTCAGAAAAGGGGGCTTGCATGCACCTGATAAAGCCCAGACTCAGAGTGAGTCATAATTCATGTGAACCAGTTGCTGATGTGTTCTAGCTACTCAATACCAGAAAGAGGCAGTGAAAAAGATTATAAAATGGGATGTCTGCAATTTGGCTCCTTATCTTTTCTGACAAGACGTTTTTTAGTACAAAAGCCTGACCTGGTGAGTCATCACCTTAGTTTCACATATGGGAGCTTGTAAATACTATAAGCTTCTAGAAATACAAATAGCACCCACTATCTTTCATGCTGGTTATTCATCCAGTGTTAGAATTTCAGGATACACTAATAGAAAAAAATACATGTGTGTTCTTGATGTCAGGGTAGAGGTCAACCACAATGGGTTTTTCTATGGCCAATGCCAATCTGTGGAAATCAGAGCAGCTAATGCCAATGTCAGTTTGATGCTGATATTTATTTATTTATTTAGGATAATATGTTTGGCTAATTTTCATAACACATTAAAAGAACCCAAGACCATGCAGTATTTGCAGAGCTTTTAATGTAAAATGCTAAACATTTGGAAACAAATTGTGTTAATGCTTTGGCTAAATAACATAAAGCAATCAGTATTTAGTGGAATAACCTCGATTTGCAATTACAGCGTTCATGTATTTTGGCATGTTCTCCAGCAGTTTTTCACAATGCTGTTGGGTAACTTTATATACCACTCGTTTCGCAAAAAAGCAAACAGCTCAGCTTTGCTTGATGGTTTGTGACCATCTATCTTGCTCTCTATGACATTCCAGACGTTTTCTGGTGTAAATTGCAGTAGTCACTTATTTAGAGCTCTATATTTAGTGCTGCAATTAAAGTGGTCCCTTTAAACTTTTTAGAACGCAATGGAAAATTCTGTTTTATATATGTTATCTTAACCAGGCAGATGTCATCGAAAGATTCAGTGAAAACACCCAGTATCAAAGTCTTCAGCACTGAAAATAATATGCTTCATAGTATCACAGAATATTCCTTCTAATCTCAGAATTCTACTTTCCCTTAGAATATAAAACATAATCACTATTTATTCAATAACTGCTGACAATATCTCGAACGCTGCTCCACATGGTATTGTTTGCTTTGTTTAACTTGGCCCAAGGTTGATCTGAGTCTATTTATATCCAGCTAGGTAACAGCGGCTGTGGTGGCATCTGCTTGTCTGGCCAAAATGCTCCTAACCCTCCTGATGTCTCTCTGGCTCAGGTGGTGGATGTGACACCCACAGCTTGGAGGAAAGTAGATACCCAGTGCCAGGTTTAACTCGGTAGGAGTGAAGCCCAGAGAGAAGTCTTATAGCAGCACAGTGTCTGCCACTGACAGCTGCATTGGCCAACACAAGATAATGTTATTTAAAGAGATCTTATTTAAAGGAAATCATTTTAAGAAAAATGAAACTGCTGGATATCATTTTGTTAACTTATAACATGATGCCACTTCTTGATTTTCTAATTTTCTTCATGTTCCTAAATATGACTATGTTTGGTGATAACTAAACCAACTCACAGTTATTATTTTGTTATTGCCCTTTTGTTATGTCAATCTGCACTGGCATTTTATATCAAAATGACAGCTTTCTTTGCTATGAAAATTAACTATAGGCTGGACAACTGTCCACTGCTTATGGCGCTCCTGTTTAATTAATTTCACTTTTGCTTTAATTGATCCTTATTTCCCATGATTATGATTGTAATTAAACACCAGAAACTAATTCCAACTCTGTGCCATCTGTCTGGAAAGCCATACACCAGGAGGGCATATGGATTCTGGATTTCTTGGCATTCAGTGACAGCAAAGGACTTTGTTTCAGCTTCCATTTGACTCATTAATTTTGTCACTATAAACACAAGGTGATATTTAAAGCATGACATGAAACTGATAATTACACCACAGAAAAGACACTACACAAAAAGACAAACCAGAATCACATCTACATGCATTTGAAATGTACTAAGGTCATAAAATATATACTGTATAACATACCTTAGACAATACAGCAAGTGCTATCCTAATATACAAATGTGCTTGGGATGAGTGGGAAATTTTATATTGTAAGACTATTGTAAGAAGTCAATGTCCATTTAAGATCACTAAGCTCATGGTTATTCCATATATACCAAAAGCTTGGTGTTGAACCACATAGTGGTACTGACTCTTCTTGTCATCACTTCAGAGATGGATTGCTAGAAGCACAGTCATTTACATTTTAAACATAAGTGGGGTGACAGGACACACACAACCTTATAGTATGTCAGTGCTGAGTGCCTGGGGATTAAAGATGTTCTGGCTAATTCTTACAAATTACAGTATTAAAAGAAAGTTTCTGCTCCCTGCCATGTGTTTGCTGGAAGCTTGATTAACCCGTCATCAATAGTTCTGTTGTTTTAATGGGCAAACCGTAATAAATTCAGATGATCTTAAGCAATGTCTTTGAACACCACCAAACTTCCAAAGGTATTTATGATAACTCTTTTAGCCTAACTAGTTTTAAATCCTGGCAATATGTTAATTTGGTTTAAAATACACATATTTGCAATTGTTAGGAAAAATCATCAAAGATTACATCATTATATCCTAGCAAGATTGTTGTTATTTTTGTTGTCAAAATGTTACACAATAATATTTCTCAATGACAATTAAACAGAGTAGTAACATTGAAAGATAGGTGACGTGAGATACACCAGCTGTGTGTGGACAATAGGCGTGTACAGTATATTCAAATCTCAATATTCAAGATCGGAATTCTAAATGTTATAGACAGCAAAATTGCATCAGACTTTGAGCAAAACAAAAAGTCATTTAATTGGCATAAATGCTCCACCTAAGGGTTACAGTTTTGTTTACGTTTGTGTTTACAATGTTGTGTTTGGGTCATTCATGAATTAACACTTAACATCATTTTAACAGTTATTCCAACTTTAAAAAAAAAAAAAAGCAACATTGTCCAGAATGTCCTGATGGTAGATCTCACTGAAATGTCACTATAGCTATATGACCACAACAATCCAACAGGATAGTTGGAAATGTATTTAGTGTCTGAAAATAATTTAAATACTGTATGCGTTTTTTTTTTTAATAATATGTTTGTATAAAAAATGGTACATTTAATAGTTATATATCTGAGTTTAAATCACAATCGCAATACTTGTCAAAATAATCACACTTTATCTTCCTTTCCATATTTGATGTGAAAATTAAGTGAAATTCTTTAGTTTCGCGCATTGTGCTGCTGCCACATAATTAAATGACCTGATACTTGCATACATAAGATGTTGTCCAGGTGTTCCATTTAAAATAAATGTACAGTATCTAGGCATTTACAAAGAAGAAACAACTGTGTCGTAGGACTGTCTTTTTAAAAAGGCTCTTGACTCTGACATACTGAAAAGGATACCAAAAATCCTATCGATGAAATAAATATGAAAGAATGTAAAATATAAATTTTACTTTACATTAATTTTTTTAGAATTATGTTCAGTGCATTAAATTTATATTTATTAAAATTATTTTATTGTTCTCACTCTATGTGCCTGAAATCATGCTATTAACTTAATGACTGGTTTATGATTGGCTAAGGTTAAGAATAGATCTGTATTGCCTTGATAGCCCTTGATAAAAATGAATGTTCAGGAGTAGGAGAGATGAACGAAGATATATAGAGGTGCACCTCAGAGACTCTTATAGCCACATTCCCAGTTAGATGGGTCATAAAGACTAACATATTTATTAATATTTTCAATCAGTTTTTCTAACATGCCCTTCACCAGTTATATACAGGAAGAGATTGACCATAAAGCCACACCACACAGATACCTGGTCAAGGAAAAAGATAATAACAAGAGGATGATGAGGATAGTGCAGGAATAAGTAGGAACTCTCCAAACTGTTTAAAAGACTCTCCAAATCTCTCCAAAGACTCTTCCTGTCATCTCTGATAGGCATACATTCTTAACCTTTAGGATCAAGCAGGAACCCATTTACTTTCATGTAAAATGAAAACACATTGACAGGACAAAGGTCTTTATGATCTCAGACAACACCGGAGCATTGAAACATAAAATCATACTAATGTGTGCTGTGTGGAAATCAGACAATCACACATCATTAGCTCAAGTAGCCCCTCTGTGGACTAAGGTGAATAAAGAGATAAAATCCAGGCGCAATCCAAAGAGTTAATGGTTTTTAGCTCCCAGCAGTTTGACACTCTGTGGGTTGGGTAATTATGAAAATTGCTCTTAAGTGAACTATTTTAGAAATGGTGCCCTTTACCCCAGCATGACAACTAAATGAGACAAAGCTACAATAAGATTTTTTCCCATTGACTCCACTTAGTGACACTCATACAGTCAATCCCTGTAGCTTCAAAGAGTTCCCTTGTGTGACCACATGTGCCACGTTTGTAACTTATTTTTTTACACTTTTTGAGTGATCAACGTGGAAGGTTGTATTTGTACAATGTATTTGTGGAAGTAAATTTGTATAACCAAATCCTGTCAAATTGCTAACTAAGAGATGTCAGTGATGAAAACAACAAACCACTTTTTCCGGTAATGGACCTGACATACTCCACCTTCTCCGAAAATTTTACTTGAAAGCAGAAGGAGTGGCCCTGCATTGCCCATCTGGTAGGAGAGTCATGGTCCATTGTTTATGTTAAGACTAAATGTGTAGACAGGAATATGCTGTCTGTAAGATGTACAATTACAGGGAACCTCACATGTAAAATACCATTCCTATTGATGATATTGCTAATATCTTCCCAGGGGGAATAAGTAAACTATGACTGTGTATAACTAAATAAACGGAGACTAACTGAAGTACCTATAATTATTTTCATGTCTGCAGAAACAGAAACAGCTTTAGCTTTGGTGGATGGTAGATGAATTCATTGTTATTATGTAAAAATCACATTTACAGGTTGATTGTCAGATACTTGGGGAATTTAACTGAGGTTGCATAAAGATTGATGTGTTTGTAAGCCATCCTGGTGGAAGCAGTGAGAGATATGTCACCAAAAGCACTGTCACTGTTAGATATGTCTTAGTCTACACTTGCCTATTCATATAAGGACTCTACATAGTACACTCTGCTCCTCACTTCACAATGCTCTCACAGCTGCATGCATTCATGGAAAAGAAGTTCAAACAGGGTTGGTGGTGTCAGTGAGAGTGGAGGTCTAGTATGCATAAGCTGAGGAGATACAGTATGTGCTTTTCCAATGTTTTAGGGTTGAACAGGCAAAGGTCTGATAATGGGAAGAGGGAGCCCAATACACTTCTAGTGCTGTCCGGTACACCTCACCCTCACCCTTCCCAGAAGGCTGCATGAGGTCATGTTTGGTGACCCACAAGACGTTTCAATGCACCATTGAAATGGCTAATTTTTTTCCCCTCTGTGTGTGTAGAATCCATCATGCTGTCAAAGCTTTCTTTAAAATAAATCACATCCAATGCAAATCTCAATTATCAAATTACTCACTATTAATTTAGAAATTAATACTGACCTTAGAGAAAAAATGGTGTCTTTTGACCTTTCCCAAAATGCATCAGTTTGGTGATGGTAGTTGGTCAACTGGTTGATGCAGTTATTGCAAGTAAGGTAAATGCAACCAAATAAGTGCTATTCACTTTAATTTACTTAAATCCCTAAGTCTCCATACATAGGGGAAATTTGTCATTTGACTTTATTCACAAGACATTCTCTACAGATGCTTACAGTAAAAATTATTTGTTTGTAAATACACAGTCTTTTCTCTCACTCAAGCTAATTTATGTTGATACATCCGATGCTATGCTACTGTAGCATCAGATAATCATTACATCAGATTACACCGGATAATAATGATTGAATACTGACTGAGTCTGACTGGTATGAATACATCTGAAAATTTTTACTGGCTGACTCAGCCTCTATATTGATGGCATCTGATGTAGAGTAGGCAGGGTTTAAACCAGCAGAAAATGAGGAAAAATCAGAGATTTTTAATTTGTCCATTTATTTTTCTTGTCCATTGTAGATATCCCTTAACTACAGCTAGCTAACTTTGGCTAGATAGCCAGCTAAGCCATGTCATGACTGTTAGTTAGCATGGCAGTAGCCAGTTTCAAAATCTACCAAGAATAAAAAGGAAATAAAGGAAAATCACACCATTGTGAAAATAAAATAAAAAAGAACAGAAAACACTGTTGAATTAAGCTTTAAACTAATCTCTTCTGTTGTTTTACATTTCACTTCTCCAACTGCTTGTAAGTGGCAAACAACACAGACCTGCTGTACTATCACACCCACACCTGAACTCTCATACTGGGCAGGAAGACACAGCAGAGGAGAGGGCTTAAAAAAGGATTGTAGATTGTTGCAGTTTTTGTTGTTGATGGTCACCACTATCAACTGGCTGGATAAAACTAGTTGCAAAATTGTGTCTTGGCGACCATTTCAGTCACTATCTGAAGCCCTGGTTGTAATTAATAATGTTCATTTCCACTATTGTATGTAACTTTTCTGGACACCCATCTATTAAAAACTACCTGCCTAATATTGCATAAGTCCCACTTTAGCCACATAAATAACTCGGACCCAATGAAGCATGGAAACAAGACCTCTGAAGGTATGTTCTGGAATCTGCACCAAGACATTAGCAGCAGATCCTTGAAGTTGTAAGGATTTGGCCAAGTCAACTATTTGCCATGTCAATCAGATTGTGCAGTGTGGCAGGCATTATCTGAAAGATACCATTACAAAGAAGAGGTGTACTTTGTCTGCATCAATGTTTAAGTTGGTGGTGCATTTACATTTAGGCATTTGGCAGACGCCATTATCCAGAGTGACTTACATTTTTATCTCATACATCTGAGCGGTTAACGGTTAAGGGTCTTGCTCAAGGCCTCAACAGTGGCAACTTGGTGGTCGTGGAGTTTGAACATGGGACCTTCCGAATGTAAATGTAACATCCACATGAATGCCAGGGCACAAGGACACTCTGCTGGCTTGCCTTTTTTCCTTAGTGCATTCTGATTCCATCTCTTCCCCAGGTAATAACCTCCAATCCATTAAAAAGAAAATGTTATTCATCAGACCTAGCCACTTTCAACAGTTCAATTCTGATGCTAATGTGCCCATTGTTGGAATATTTGACAGTTGACAGGGTGAGCATGGACATTCTAACTGGTCTGTAGCTCTGTAGCCCCAAACCCAGCAAGATGTTGTGTTCTGAGACCTATCTATCATTGCCAGCACTAACTTTAAGTCACATCAACATTGGTGTTTCTCTGTAGAGATCTTGTGGATCGACAACCACTGGGTGGTGGAGGCATGGGAGAGTGAGTTTACCTGGGTTGTTGTCTGGATATAAATTATATATATAAGTGTAGTTGTGCCCTGATGTGGCTGGTAAGGTTCATGAGTTTATTCAGGCAATTGAACACCTTCATCATCTTGTCAGTGAATGCTTGATAACCAGAGCAGCATGGGTCTTAGGCATCCCACATTGGTGTACCCCACTCATGTGCTTTCCCAGATAGAAGGGTAATGATGTAAGCCACCCTGGACCATTCAGTGGGAAACATAGAGTCCTGTGATTCAATTACTAAAGAGCATTAAGTGATGAGGAGTGGTAGCTGAGATGATACCTGTCATAAATCTGAGGGGCTGGGAGGTGGGGCTCTGGCTGCAGTAGAAGAGCAGGAATTGATAAAGCTGCAGTATTTGGGATTCTGCCATTGCTCTGAGGTTCTGGACAGGCAGATAGAGGACCCAGAAGCGGTCTAATAGAACTTTCCTCTTTGCAGGAAAGCTCAGAATAAAGCTAAAAGTCCAAGGAGTCTCTTAGTTCGATAATGATAAAGGATCAAGTTCAGCAAGTCTGAAGGAAGGCAGAAATCCACAAGCATGGCACAATAATTCACTCATGCTTTTGTAGCTTCCAATTGTGAAAGGCAAAAAGTAGTGTCCAAAGTCACTTTTTTCGCTCACATTTTTGCGTTGCAAAATTTAATAAGAGGCCAGTATTTCAGATTTGAAGCAGGAAGTCCATTTATTCGAGCAAGTATTAGTTTACGAGCGTCGAGTATCATGTATCACACATGCGACTCTTATTTTGACACCGAACGGCAAGCGATCACAACTGAGGTAATGATTTTTCTCTCGCTTGTGCTGCGGGAATTATGGGTAATCGTCTCCCCTGCTGCATCCCCTGTGTCAAAATAAGAGTCCCCTGCTGCATCTTAGTGCTCGTCTCTTATAATCAACATCTCCCTCTCTCCTCTGTTTGCGCGCGTAATTTGACTCTGTGCCCCACACACACACACACACACACACACACACAGATCTCCCAGGCGCTTTACACACGCGCTTTATTTACACAGAAAACTCAGCTCTTTTTCCCGTTAAAACAGTGTTTGCATTGTGTATGTTAGTTGTGACACTTAAAAAGCGAGGTGTGGGAGGGAGAGGGAGTTTTACTGTTTAAGACGAGGCGAGGGGCTAATTCCACACACACACACACACACACACACACACACACACACACACACACAAATACACGGCGCCTGCGCACACAAACGGAAACACTTAAATGTCTGGATTTATTTTTACTTTTTTTTATGTTAAGTGCAGGTTAATTTGTTTTATTTTTACTTTATATGCTGTATTAATTATTTTTATGTATTTATTGTTTTGGGCTGTAGAACAAATAATTTGAGTTTTCATTATTTCTTATGGGAAAAGTTTATTTGGATTACGAGTTTTTGGAATACAAGCCCGCTTCCAGAACGAATTATGCTCGTAATCCAAGGTTCCACTGTATTTTGAAAAGGCACCCACTAGGGTCAATAATGGTTTGCAATTTACATTGCATTGTCAAAGCAACGAGTTAAGAAATTAAACATTTTGCAATATGTCAACTAACTTGAAGTTTGCTAAAAGCCATGTAAATGTCTTTTGCAGTACATGCAAGAAGATTCTCTGCTTTGATGGAATAAAATTAAACACTTTAGGTAAAACAGAAACCATAATATCAGGATGATAAACACGCACTGCAAATAACCTGGCTAATGTCTCCATAGTGAAACAAGGGGAGCATCACGCTATAGTAGTGTTTCTCAATGGCAGGCATAGGGATACTGTTCTCCTTTATGATTCATACAAACTCTGTGACAGATAACTTTTCATTAAGACATTACTCATTGTTACTGCGTGTGCCTGTGATGGTTGTCGCAATCTGTTGTCGCTCCTCGCTCACTCCATAGGCTCCCTACATAGACAGCCTCCCTTTCTGTAGGTGCACGAAGAGACAGGACTGCCAGGTCGCCAATCACCGCTGGTGATCTTGGGCATTCTCCGCAAAAGCGAGACGCAGTGTTTAGTCCGAGGCCTGGGAAAAGAGAGTCGTTTGGGGAAGCTACTAAAAGAGTGGCAAAATATGAAGTTCAGTGTTTTAATGACATTTTTATTTTTGCAAATTACAATAATAAGAATTATTGTTATTTTATGCAATGAAATTGCTATGCATCAATCAATATTTAGTATGAAGTCCTTTATTTTCTTCATACCCTGCTGAATAGAGTCAAAAAGACATCTATAGTTCTCTGGTGTCACTTGATCAATACATTTCTTGATTGCCTCTTGAAGATCATGCACAGAATACAGTTTTTTGCCTTCTTCACCATTGTCCCACAGTTTTCTGAGATGACCTAGGCCACAGGTCCAGAAACTGAATATCATTGTCACATAGCGAGTTGGCACTAGTTCTTCATTTAATCAACTCTTCAGCCAGATAGAACTAGTCATATGTGTGCCAGAAAATACATGGCATATATAGTCTTCATACTTTTGGCCACCACTGTAGGGTTAGATTTAGTGATACATAAGGGTTAGAACCTTTAAATTAAGTTTAGTTTTACAGTATTTTACTGTTATTTTTCTTTTCAGGCAATTTCACGAAATGTCTCGTATTTGTGTGGGCAGTGAAATTGGATTGTGATCTGAGTGGAATAACTTTATGTTTCAATACCTATTTGATTATGATTTGAGCAGCCCTCACTGAGCATATATGAGAGACACTTCTAAATGTAAAACCTTCTTTATCCTGATTTGAAAAACAGGTAAGCTTTTTCACCCTTCCTCCTTTTTTCTTTTTTTCTGACAGCACAGTGATGGATTAGATCTCAGCGCTCAGAAACACATTGTTTTCTTTAGCACAGCAGGGTATTCTATTTGTACGGTCTCCCTGTGAAATATTAGTCATATGTATCACTGGCTATGTGCTTCTGGTATGCAGTTCCAAAAGGAATTTGTGAAGGATTGCTACTCTGCTTCACTCTCTGCAGAACACAAATAAATACAAGGTGACGATCTCCTGCAGCTGATGCTAAATGGCACTCACAAAATGTTTAATGTTTAGAAAAAACATATGAACGTGAAGATGGTAATTCAGGGGAATGATCAGTGTATTCGCCAACTAATTGTGGGCCAAAGAGACCACACACAATAAAGCCTGAGACACCTGTGTTCACTGATAGAATCAGTTACAGGTTACTGTGCCAGAATCTATGTAGAAAGCA
>QMIH01000246.1:562602-582602 GCA_003987875.1 Clarias batrachus | reverse complement strand
CTGCACACAGGCTGGAATGACAAAATTTAATTTTCTAACTTCTTTAAGTTAAACCTTGAATTGCTTCACCATATCTTCTCATTTCTGCCTTTGAAAAGGGGGTGTAGAAAAAATGTCAGGGGGTTGAGCCTGGCAAAGTAAAATCAGCATTTGAAAGCAAAAGCTTAATGAAATGTTAGGAACAGCTAAAAAGTCTGTCACAGGTTAAGAAATATATAGTCCTAAATTAAGCTAACAAAACAACTATAGTGATTGCTTAAATGACTGGAATTGGGTTCATAACTGTTAAATATGTTATTAAAATGTGGTGAACCATCAACTTCACAGAGGAAGCATGGTTGAAAAGAATCATGAATGACTGAGCCTGGAGATCACTTTAACCAATTGCTTGGTTTAATTATTATTTAAAAAATATCTACTATTACGCATCACAGCTATGTTTAATAGTGAAAGTAAGATATGACTGTGACCATATCTAACTACAGTGGAACCTCGGATTGCAAGTAACCCGGTTTGCGAGCGTTCTGCAAGACGAGCAAAATGTTTTAATAAATGGTGTCTTGATAAACGAGCAAGTCTTAATATACTAGTACCAAATATCATCAAGTATCATGTAGCACGCATGCGCTTTTTGCGGTTGTGTGTGTGTGTGCTTGCGCGGATGTTTGTGCTCACGTGGGAGTGTGTGTGCTCGCGGGGGTGGGGTGGGGGGGAGGCTGCAAGCGCAGGGGTGTGAGTCACCATCCCCTCCTCCTCCTCTCCTCTCTCTGGTCTCAATCACTACAGCTACAATTTTTTTTCAAAGGTAAAGTGCAGGTTAATTTGTTTTATTTTTACTTTATATTTTTTATGAACTATTTTTATCTGAATATTTTTGGGTTGTGGAATTAATTGTGTGAGTTTCCATCATTTCTTATGGGAGAAATTCGCTTTGATATACGAGTGTTTTAAAATACAAGCATGCTTCCAGAATGAATTATGCTCACAATCCAAGGTTCCACTGTACTTCTCTCGCTTGGTCTCTCTCTTTTGGTCTCTCTTTCAACACATGGCACTCCTGTGCTGCCAGTTATCCAGAACCTCTCTGCCTCCTGGATTAACATAAACATATCATACATCAAGGGTCTCAAACTCAGTTCCTGGAGGGCCACAGCCCTACAGAGTTTTGTTCCAACCCTGCTCCAACATACATACCATGTAGTTTTCAAATAAGCCTTAATGACTTGTTTAGTTGGATCAGGTGTTTTTAATTATGGTTGTTATGTGAGCACTCCCATCACCTGACCGAGGTGCATTCTGGGACATGGAGCTTTACACTGACTAAACCCGTGCGGAGGCGGCGGCGGAGGCATCTCGCTGTCCTCCTTGATGCAGGATGGCGGTGGCGGAGGCAGCTCGCTGTCCTCCACGATGCAGGACGGCTGCGGCACCTCCTTGTCCTCCTCGATGCAGGACGGCGGAGGCAGCTCGCTGTCCTCCTCGATGCAGGACGGCGGAGGCGGCGGAGGCGGAGGAAGCTCGCTGTCCTCCTCACTGCAGGACGGCGGAGAAGCTGGCTCATGCCTTTCGGGGCACTCTGGCAGGTCTGGGCCTCCAGGAGATTCTGGGCCTCCACTGAGGCAGACAGGAGATTCTGGGCCTCCACTGAGGCGGACAGGAGATTCGGGGCCTCCACTGAGGCGGACAGGAGATTCGGGGCCTCCACTGAGGCTGGCTGGAGTTTGAGTGTTGAGCTTGGTGAGCTGGTTCTGGAGCAGTGTGCCCATCTCCAGCAGGGCTTGCATCCGTTCTTGATCATTCGCGGACCTGCACACATTGATCTGTTGGATGAGCTCACCTGCCAGCTTTTGGAGCACTAGCCTCCGCTGGCAGTTGCTCCACTCGCTCCGGCGTGCCCCAAGTAGTTCCCCCGGAGGGCAAGCCGACTCCCCACGAATGTCGCTTGCCCTGGCGTCACGGTCATAGCCCCCCAAAAAAAATTTCCCAGGGGAGGCTCCTCTGCTATGCCATTGTTGAGGTCTTGCATTCTGTAATGGGTGCTGTACGTGGGTATAAGAAAAGGCATATCTGCAGAGGTGACGTGCGGGTGAAAGTGTTTTAATAAATCATAAACACAGGGAAACTGAATAGAAAATTAACCAGGACATAAACAAAACATGACAGATCAAACTGGAGACAAACTATACATAACAGACTAAAAGTTAACATAAGGCTAGGGGCTACACAAAGGCTAGGAAAAACATGGAGCTAGGAAAGACCTGGAGCTAGGAGAAAATATATAAAGCTAGGAGAATAAACAGAACTTAATAGGGAAACAAGCAAACCACTTAACTTGAGACAGTCAAAACCCAAAATAAACAGCAACCCTAATCAAACTGATGCAAGACAAAGACTGGTGAAACTCAAGAACATTTATAATCAAACTAATGAGCAAACTCGGTTCAGGTGAGCGCTCCCATCACCTGACCGAGGTGCATCCTGGGACATGGAGTTTTACACTGACAAAAAACACAAAGAAAACAGAAAACCAAAAGGAAGTCGCTGGGCGCTTTGGCGCCCTCTAGGGGTAATCCCTGACAGGTATATTCCAGGACGACAATGCAAATATTTCTTGGGTTCAAACTATAGCAATGTGGTTCTGAGAGCATGAAGATAAGTTTTGCACATGAACACCTGACCTTAACGCTACTGAAAGTTCATATGCTGGGGATAACCTTACAGAGTGGTTCATGCAATACAAGATCTTGCCCAAAAATTAACACAACTCGGGTCAAATAAATGTTGTAATGTTAAAATGAGTGATTTTGAGTGGTATTCAGTTGTTACCAACAGTGGTCCAAGGAAGGACAACCAGTGAACTGGCTACCGGATCATAGACTCCCAAGTGTTATATGAGTCTAAAGAGCAAAAATTGCTGTAAGATAATGAAAAGTGTTGGAACACACTGTGCATCACAGTTTGCTGTATATAGGACTGTGTAGCTACAGAGCACTCAAAGTGCTCTTACTGACCCCATTCACTTGACTGTGGCTACTTGACTGCAGTAGAAGAAGGTGGCCTTGTCTGATGAATCATGTTTTGTCAAATAGCTAGGGCATAATAAAGGAAAATTAATCAGAACCATTGAACAACCATTGGGCGTAAGCCATATCACAAGATGCAAACATCATTAGTACGAATCAGAAGGCCAGTTTGGAATTTACAAAGAAATATAGAGATGAGCCACAGGTTTGGAACCAAGATGAGCTGCTACCAAAGTGATGAAGATTCTGCTCATGAGGCAAAAAATAAAACCTCATTAGTCAAGCATCCTGAAGTTAAGTGTCATGGCTTGGGCTTGCATGGCTGCTTCTGGAACAGGCTCACTAATGTTTATTGATGAAACTCGTTATGGTAGCAACAGAGAGTTAGAAGTCTATAGAAAGACAGACTTTATAGAAGTCTAAGAAAAGAAAGCTAAACTGGAGAGAATGCCTCCAATCCAATTAAGAGGAGCCTGTTTTTGCAGAATTAGAATGAGAAAAGATTCTTTATTAAAGCAAAAAATTCTAATAAGCTTACTCATGACAGTGAGGATCAAGAAGTTGAGATCATAAAGAGACACAATCCTGATCTAGGACAATCTACAGTGCTGGTAATTGGTCATTTCTGAGGCTGGTGACTCTGAAGAGAGAGTTTTGCTCTTGCTTTTCTGGCAAGGTCTTCATGAAAGCCAGTTTCATCATGGTGCTCGATGGGTTTTGCAAATACACTTGACAACACTGTTCTTGCGAGAAATATTACAGAACAGCTGACCTTTGTGCCTTTAAATAACAACTGACTGTTGTTAATATTGTTACTTCATTACCTAATTCCATATGTGTTACTTCATACTTTTAAAATTTCCAATATTGTTTTAGAATGTAAGAAAAAACGTTTGCCCAAACCTTTAAATGGTGTGTCCAAACTTTTGCCTGGTACCTTACATTCCAATCTTGTTAAAACAAAGATAAATCAAGTGTTATTTTAAATAACAAAGTTCTCCCAAGTTGCGGCACGGTAGTTGTTTTAGGCTTTTTCCTAGTGACCTTTCCTTGAAAACCATAATTTTTCAGTCATTTTCTGATCATGCCATCATGATCATAATCATTTTACATGCTTATAGAGAACACCTGTTTTTTTGTTGTTGTTGTTTATGTTTTTTATATTGCTGAGGTTCCGGTCCCTGTGCTCTGCAAGATGGCTGCACTGGTAAGTCTCTTTTTGTCTCTTGATTAAGAAATATGACTGCCAAACTCTTCTTGACATCATTTCATCTCACCATCACCGGCTATACCGCTTAATCCTGTATACAGGGTTGTGGGGGGGGGGGAGCAAGAGGCAGGGTACACTCTGGACAGGGTGCCAATCCATCACATTCACTCACTATGGACAGTTTGGGAACACCAATTAGCCTAGTCTTTGGACTGTCGGGGGAAATCGGAGGAAATCCACCAGACAGGAGAGAACATGCAAACTCCATGCACACAGTGGTAGGAAGCAAACCTGGATGGGAATCAAACCCAGTCACTGGAGGTGCAAGTTGACAATGCTAACCACTAAGCCACTATGCCGCCTCAGTTAATTTATTGAAACAAAATCTGAGAGAGACTTGCATGACAGTTTAAATAACTCTGTGCATCTTCCTTTTTGTTAAACTCTTTATTAGATAGGAGAAAAACCCTTAAAGGAACACATGCGGGAATTCTGTGCAAAACCTGAAAGGTTCCAAGTTACTCTTCCAAGTAGTGCACTCCTTAGTGTCCAGTAGCAGGTTTACAAAATATACAAACTTTATTGTATTATATCAGAGTGGATTCACTCTGTTGGGGGCAGGGAGGTTTGTGTTTTGGTGACCTTTGGATGGATAGATGTTGCAATTGTTGCTGAACTATTCTCTCATGATGTGTAGTTTACTACCATTATAATCCACCCAGAAAAGGCTGTGCATTGGACTGTTTATATGAGACTATTAATGGTCTAGAGAACTCTCATTCAGATGCTGTTTCTAGTGTTCTTAAGGAGTTCAGCATGGCAATCCTGAGACCAGTTCTGCCCAAATATAGCAGATATGGACATTAATAAATACACAAACTCTGCCACTTACTCAGTAAGCGTGGATCCTGAAATATTATATATTATTCCTAAAATAAGAAGAAACCCTGAGTTAATTCAGAGATCAGGACCAAAAAAAAAAAAAAAAGCTCAAACTTCAGCCTACAACCCTGGGGACTCCAGATGACTATTATTACTACAAAGAAAGGGACATCACAGCCTACCTGAGTATTGTTGCTGACCATGTCTATCCCTTTAAGTGCAACAGGAAACCATGCATGTTAGGAAGCTAAAAAGTACAAATCAGTTCCATGTTTGTCCCATATGTTTTTTTTTTGTGTGTGTCTAAATTGTAGTTGGGAAAAGAGAATTGATCAGAAAGGACACATATCTCGCCTGCTGCAGACCCCAGATGGATGGTCTGTTGTTTCATTATCACTGAAATTCATGTTTGCCAGAGCAGCCATCATTATCAATCAGCTTTAATGAAACAATCCCAATGTTGTAAAGGTCAAACAATTACTGTGTGTGAAATTTTTCATGAAAGGTGGCTGAGATGGGCAGATAGAAATACCAAATTTGCATGCACCCACAGAAACATTCACATGGGACGGTGACTAATGATAGTCTATGCTCAGTCAGTACACTGTCACATTGATACTCCCTTACCACCACCTTTTAGAACTCTTCAACTCAATTAGCCACAATGAATTGGGCACTACAAACAATGGCACTTTCCAGTATAATCAATTTAAAATCTTTCTCATATACAATCACAATGTATTTTAACTGCTCTAATTTTACCTAATCTAACCTAACCATAATTTTTACATTTAATTTCAATTCTATTCAATTCAATTTTATTCATATAGCACTCATAAGAAAAGTCATTGTATTCATTTAAGTTTGCATGTTCTCCCCGTGCTTGGTGGGTTTCTTTTGGGTACTCCAGTTTCCTACCACATCCAAAGACCTGCAGGTTAGGCCAATTGGCGTTCCCAAATTGCCTGTTGTGTGTGAGAGTGTGCAATGGATTGGCACCCTGTCCAGGGTGTACCCCTCCTTGGGCCCTAAGCCTCCTGGGATAGGTTCCAAGCCCCCTCGATCCTGAATACAGAATGAATGGGTTTAGACGATGTGAGTGGGTGTATTCATTTATTAAATAAAAGTTCAATCTGATTTTCCTATACTTGGAGACATAGAAACATATAATTATTATTATTATTATTATTATTATTATTCACAGAGAAAGTCTATTTCAACTTTTAGTATTATCTTACTGCTAAACTTAAAAAGGACATTTCAAATTGCAAACCTACTTTAGTTCCCAGTGACCTCCTGTGTACTCACAATAAAAATTAAATTGTTTTACTATATACAATGTTTTGGTATCTGTCAATATAATTGAACCAAAGTCCTATTTTTTGATGCATTGTAAAAAAAAAAGGATGTTTCATATTGTTAGGGAATCAGACCCACATTTGTCAATGTGACAACTTTTTCATCTCTTGTGAAAAAGTTATTACTTTTTTGTGTAAAAACATAATTAAAATCGTCTGATTGTAGCGCTTCTTAGTAATAAGCGAAGTAATAGTAATTGTCACTATTATTTATTTAACAAACACATTATTTATTTAACAAAAATTAAGTGACCAAGAAAAAAACATGTAGTAATGGAGCAATTGGAAGTAATAATTTCCTGTATGACTTTATCAGTCTCTCACATCATTGCGGAGGAATTCTAGCCAATTTTTCTTTACAGTTAATTCAGGTTTATGAACTGTACTGCTGGGATAATTACATAACACCTTAGTTCACATCCCCTGAATGGAAGGGAAAAGCTTTTCTTTTAACTGAACCTTGGAAATTTAGTCTGAAGCCCTGTAGAAGTCATAGAAAGAAATTTGTTGTTCAAAAAATGTATGAACACTGCAAGTCTTTACACACCCAGTGGCAATAAGGGCTTTGGGTATGCATTATAGGCCTAGCCAGATATGATAAAACAGGATGATTTACCATGTATAAAAGAGTGATGTGGCCATTACAATTGTCTATGTATGTCCGAGGGAAGAGTGAAACTGTTTAAAGAAAAATATACAAAAGTGTTGATAATGTGCAAATAACAGCTTGCCGATTTATAACCATACAGTACAACAGTTTAGACAATACAGTGCTATTTTCAGTTATTTTCAGACTATTGTTGATGGTCTTAACCTGAAACATAATATTTAAACAACATGGTTCTCAAACATGACTGCCATGAACTACAACACCCAGCACACATCACAGTGTGTAAAATTCACAGTCACTGTCAAACTGTCAATCATGGGTACACACTATAAATACACAATCAATTCAGGGCAAAGTATCGGTTTCGTTTCAATTACGAAGCCTTTGGATATGATGATTGTGTTTCACAACATTTCTTTCCTTCTTTCAATCTTTATCTTTTTTTTTTTTTTACTTTTTTATTCTGACTTGCTTCTTTACACTGTTTGCTAACTGCCTGACTATTTATTGATGGCTTCCTGTTCTGAGTTTGCTCAAGGCCACCAGGTAGCACAGCTGCTATTCAAAGTCACATTTGTGCTAGCTCCCTTCCTGTCACTGGCTCTATCTGCTTCTATGCTCTTTATATGCTTAGATGCATGCTGGCAAATGTTCATGTTTCAGTGCACTGTACATAGCCATGCTCAGTGAGCAACTAGCACGCCTAACTTCCATTCTTGCTGACTTCCATTCTAGTTACTTTGGAGGTACAGGTCTTTCTGCTTTTCTGAAGACTGAACCAAAGAGTTACTCACTCACTCATTCACTCACTCATCATCTAGTCTGCATTCAGGATTGCGGTCTTGCGGCCTGAGGCGGGGTACACCCTGGACAGGGTGCCAGTCAAAATGCTTACAAGAAAGATTAGAGAAAACACTAGCTAACTAAATAAAACAGATAAATAACTCACTAGTCTTTAGTAAACAGTTATATTTTAGGTGACGGTGGGGAAAGACGGTCTTAAGTTCTATCCCTTGAACAAAGTTTGGTCTTTAAGATAAGAAGGTTGAAGTCAATCCTGTAGGAAACAGGGAGCTAGTCAAAAGATTACAGGATGTGTGTCATGTGAAATTTCCTTGCCCTCAGATGTACTGTACTTGTATATACTGTACTGTGATGCCATAAATGCTATATTCAGTGCCAGCACTCTTACAGTGTCTCATCAGTGATGTTCTTCATTGGAAATGTTCAGCAAAGTTGTCAGAAGAGATTTAAAACTTTGACCAAGACCAAATCTCGATCATGACTACCTGGCCCATTCTCACAACTTTCAAGGAATTACAAAAAAAAAAAGCCTTTTTGTCACAAAGATTTGGAGATGCCCAGAGACTGAAGAGGCAAGGATAGCTGCATATAAACATCAAACCCATCAAAACCCATCAGCATAACCACCATTTTGCCTACACTTCCACAGAATCGCAGGGCAGTTTTTAAGGAATGTGTTTCTTCATTATATTTGAGTGGTTCTTTAATGTAGTCATATGCTATGCATTAAATTAGCATTTCATCATCAGAACTGACTTTGCTGCAAAATAATCAATCCCACACCATTGCTAAAATAATAGAAACCATTTTAGGGCTTTATTATACAATTTAGTTAGCAAAGAATTACAGGCTCCCTATTAATCATGTCAAAAGATGCTGTAAGTATGAGACCTACAGAGTCATTTCTTCATTGTCTTCAAAAGACATGGCAAGCATCTGAATTTGTTTCTCAGTAGTCCTCTTTTTTTTTTTTTTTACTACAGCAAACAAACAAACAAAATGCATAATACGAAAGTGGAAAATGACACAAAGAGCTTGTAATTAAGATTAAAAGACTCTATGTAATGGTTAATGATAATATATACCCATATTTCCTTGACACAATGATAATTACTGGGTAAGATTCCATTAATCATTCATGAATTATTAAGCTCCATTAGTTAATAAAGCTTGAGCAAAGGAGAAAATAACATTTTGAATTGCAGATGCATTGTGGAACTGATAAAACCACACACTCTTTTTATTAGCTGAAACTAAATGATGGAATGCAGCAGCGGCTTCATTAATGCAGCTCTGCAGTAATGTGATAGAGATTGATTGTGTATGCGCAACAATAAAAATGTATGACTATTCATACATTCATACATTTGTATTGTTGTATGGGTATGGGTATATATTATTATTAACTATACTGTATAGATTTATATAAATAATAAAAAAACAATAATACATTAAAACAATGTGAATACCTAAAACAGTATGATAATCAAAGTAATCAAATCAAAATGATCAACTACGATTGGTTCACTGTCCAACCCCACATAACTTAATCAGGCGACTGAATATTTAGAGTCTACACTCCATTATACCTTAGATAATGTAGCCCCAGTTAAAAGAAAAATTATTAGAGATGAGAAACTCGCTCCCTGGTATAATGACCACAAGCGCATTTTAAAACAGACTTCTCGAAAATGATAATATAAAAGGTGTCAAACTAAATTGTCAGTATTTCAAATAGCATGGAAGGAGAGCATCTCTCCACTCGATGTATCTCTCCACTCTTATAGAAAATAATCCTAGATTTTTTTTATTTATTCCCATACCAAAATTAACTAGGAATACATGAAATATACAGAAATGTCCACAACAACAACCTGCAGTAGTGAGAACTTTTCAATAACAAAATAGGAAATATTAGGCAAAAAATTCAGACTTTGAAACCAGACATTTTAATTAATACAGATGTTATTCATAACTAATACAATTCAATAAAATTGTATTTATATAGTGCTTTTAACAATTCTCATTGTTACAAAGGAGCTTTACACAATCTAAATTATGGAAGTTTGTATGAAATGAGAATGTGCATGAATCAAAATGATCAGATAGTCCCTGATGATCAAGCTGAAACTAACTAATCAGATCAGAGCCTAGAATACTATACTTGCCTTGAATTAATTTCACTCATCCCTTCTGCAAAATCCTCAACCTGTGTATTAGATCCTATACTGACACATTTTCTCAAGCAGATAGTTCCAGCAATAACAGAACCCCTGTTGAAAATAATTAATTCCTCACTCAGCAGTGGGTATGTTGGAAAATGTTTTAATTAGCAGTTAACCACTAATTAAGAAATCTGACCTCGACCCCTGTCAGCTTTCCAACTACAGGCCGATATCAATTCCTTGATCTCCTTGATCTCTAAAATTCAGGAAAAGAGAGTAGCGCAGCTATGTTTATATCCACATAGAAATAGCATACACAAACTGTATCCGTCAGGATTCAGGCCTAATCACAGCACAGAGACAGCACTTGTTAAAGTAGTAAATGACCTTCTATTGGCCTCTAATCAGGGTTGCGTCACTATGCTTGTGTTACTCGATCTCAGTGCAGCTTTTGACACTATTGATCATAGTATTCTCCTTCACAGATTAGAAAATGTAGTAGGAATTAAGGGAACGTCCCTCTCCTGGCGCAGATCCTATTTGACTGATCATTATCAGTTTGTAGATTTAAATGGTGACTATTCTGCATGGTCTCAAGTAGAGTTTGGTACTCCTGCTTTTTTCTTTTTACATGCACTGGGCAACATAATTTCGTAAGCATGGTATTCGTTTTCACTGTTATGCTGATGATACAGTGCACAGTTATATGTCTCAGCAAAAACAGATGAGAAAAAACAGCTTAATAAGGTTGAGCAATGTTTGAAGGACATACGAAAGTACTAGTCATAGGACCACATGCAGTTAGAAGTAAACTTTTTTATCACACTGTAACTTTAGAACCCAAAGATGCAAGCACATCAACCCTATTTTATCCACACTACATTGGCTCCCAGTGAAATTTCCCATCGATTTTAAGTACTACTTTTGATGTATAAACCATTAAATAGTTTTGAATAGAGTGAATTGCTAGTGTTTTATGATCTACCATGCGGATCAAAGGATGCAAGCTGCTTGTCAGGACCGCATATTATAAAAACTACAGCAGGGCCAGAACTTTTTCTTACAAAGCCCCAAAATTATGGAATAGTCTTCCAATTAATGTTCAGGACTCAGACACAGTCTCAGTGTATAAGTCTAGGCTAAAAACCTATTTATTTGGCTAAGCATTTTTGTAAATATATTTGCCTTAGTTTAAGAAGTATTGTTTTTTTTTAGGTTAAGGAGTATTATGGGTCCTGTCTGATAGGTCCTGCTGTCCCGCTTCTGGTTGGAGATGTTGTCGCTTGGATGTGGTCTGCTTGGGCTGTATGTGGTTACTGTTGACAGTTCTACTTTTCCATGAAGACGGTCCTGGCCTCGGCTGAGGTAGACAGATGTTCTTTGAGGACTTGTGACTGCAGTCGCTCAATATTTTAGAGTTTCAAACAGTCTATCTGAGACTCCAGTAACGAACTGGACTCCATATTAACCTAAAGACATCAACTGTTATGTTAAACTTCCAGCCGGTTATGACTGCAGATCAATTCCTGATATCTGTTATCACCCAAAAGAGGATAGGTTCCCTTTTGAGTCTAGTTCCTGTCAAGCTTTCCTCCTATTGCCATCTCAGATAGTTTTTCCTTGCCACCATCACCCTCGGCTACTTGCTCATCAGGGATTATCACATAATTTTGATTCATACACATTTTTTACATTTCATACCAATGTTCATAATTTTCTTTTGATTGTGTAAAGCTGCTTTGCAACATTGACAATTGTTAAAAGCACTATACAAATTAAATTTAATTAAATTAAATTTTCTACATTCTAGAACAATAATGGATTTTTTTTTCAAAACTATGAAATAACATACGACATTAAGCACAACTAAGGCACAACAAAGACAACAAAAACAGTCAGCTTTTATGTTAAGAGATAAAGGTCAACAGTTTTGGAATAGTTCTTGCAAGAACAGTGTTGTTAAGTGCATTTGCAAAACCCATTAAGCACCAGGATGAAACTGGCTCTCATGAAGATAATTACAGAAAAGCAAGACCAATACATACCTCTGCTACAGAGGACAAATTAATTTAAAGACACCAGCCACAAAAACCACTATACTGCACCTCAGGTTAGATCTGTTAAACAGAGGAAGCCTTTACAGCATAAAAAGCAGATACATCACAAAAGCAACTGTTCAAAGGAGACTATTGCATATTTTGCATACCTTCAGCCTTGTATTACAGAAAGTGATGTAGAAAGAAATAAAAATCAGGAAAGGTCATGGAATTAGGTGGTGTGTGTCTATATTTACTAACTGTTGATTCTAATATAAATATAATGTGACATCATTTATACAACGTTTGGTTATAGTGGGGTTATACAAATATACAATCCAATATTCTATTTTTAATTGCTAAAGTCCCACAAATAAATTCTTATTCTTATCAAAATAAAAATATATGGTCAGTACATGATGCAGAAGAACTAGGCCATGCATTTGTTACCTCTAGGTTGGATTATTATAATGTCTTACTATATAGATGTTAGACTAGGTGCATAAAGAAGCACTAGTTAGAAAAGAAAGCAACCCCCAGGTCTCTTACTAGGCAAAATGAGCACATCACCATATCCACACTGCATTGGCTCCCAGTTCATATAATGTTAAAACATTATATGTTTTAACATTATATATTGAATAGTAAAGATCTGGATGGTCTTGGGTCATAGTACTGGGGGAACTGAGTTTATTTTGTGAACTACAACCCTGGCTTTGATTTTTAAAAAGTTGCAGGTTATTTGTTGGTGCCTTGTATAATAAAAATTGCAACAGGGGGCTAGAGCTACAGTACCACATTTCTGGAATAGCCTTACATTTTGTGTTCAGGACTCAGACACAGCCTCAGTGTTTAAATCTAGGCTGAAAATGTATTTTATTCAGAAATTTTTACATGAAGCATAGAGCTGCATGAGCATACATGGGTTCACTCAGGTCTGTTGACAATGAATTGACTGGTTACATTACTTCCGAGAGAGCCCTCATGTCTATGTTTCCTTCTGGTTCTCTCTTTAAGTTATTCTGTCATATCTAGCAAGTCCCTCCCTGCTTGCAGTCTGTATAAATATTCTATCCTATCCACTTTTGCTCTCTCTCTCTCTCTCTCTCTCTCTCTCTCTCTTTGGTAAGCAATTTCCAAATTAGAGAGATATCAGCGGCCCTGACTCTTTCTGCCTTCTGGACCTGTGTTATTCATCATGAGGCGCCATTCAGTCTGCTTAAAGTTGGGATAACTGAGACTGAATCCATTTAATATTCAGGAAGATGACTTTGAACTGCCTTCATGTAGACATTTTCTTTCTGTGATGGCTTCTGACTGAAGACTCTTCAATGGTTTTAGGACTGAAACTGCCACAAACCGTTTTTCCAGCCAAAAGTCTACATCAGTGAATAGTTAGTAACCTTAACAAGATCGGCTTAATGTGCAGTATCTGTTCTCAGTTCACTAGCTGTCTATTCTGCATGTGTGTTGGCAAAAGACACTCTATAAATGGGAAAACAACTTTGGTGTCTTATGTGAACAGCAAAGCCCTCTACCAGTCAATCAGCACTATGGCAGGAACATTGTAAAAAAAATTGCAAGAGTAAAAAAATTATTATAATTAATATTATTGAACATTATAAAAGAGTAATATGAATTATAAAAGTAACTTATTAGATAAGACAAGGGCAAAGAGTAACATTAATATAGGAGAAGGATTTCAATGGTAGAGATACATTTGTGAGTTTAAACACATGCAAAGGGATGAAGATGTTGCTCTGTTACTATTGATAGGTAATATTATTATTATTATTATTATTATTATTATTATTACATAACCATTTAGGCTACATTATTTCCCTTCATTTGGTGAAGTTTGTCTTAACTAATCCCAATTAGTTAGCTTTGTGGTTGCGGCAGTTTGCTAACCCACAATGTTGCTAACATTAACGTCTAACATTACTTGCAATGACTTTGTTTGGTATACCTTTAGATAAGGTTATTTGTCTGTATAATATTTGAAAACGGTTTGGTGGCTTGTCTGTATATATCAACTCTGAATTCTGCAAGAACCCTGTACTAGTTTCAGGTTATTGCTCATTGTTGGTGGAGTTAGATGTAGAACTTTAATTTACAACAGGAAATCTAGCATTGTGTTTTTTGCTGTGGTATACACTCCCTAAATTCCATAATGCAGTAGATGCTCAAGATTCTGCCATGTCTCTAAGTTCAACTTTGGTGGCTTTGGCAATCTGCATAAGTGTTGGGGTGTTTGTGGTTGTTTGGCTGTTAAGTTCAAACATCAACAATGTTTCTCCGGGATCAATTATTGCAACTTTAATTTAAAGATCTAGAAGAAAATAATTTATGGTCATACTAGATGGTATCACCTGAAGAGTGATGGGCTCTATTTTAAGTCTGGTACCTCTAAAGATTTTTTCTTGCCACCATTGGCCCATAAGGGACAATCAGATAAAGCTAAAATATGAGCACCCTCACTGAATTTTTACCTCACAAAGCATTTGTTCAGTTTTGTGATCAGCTTTGTGTTCATCTAATGTACCTAGGCTTCTATTTATGTTTGTTGTTTCTGGCTTTGACTTTACAATGACTAAATACCCATTTACAATTCCACCATAAAATTTGCAGATGACACACCAGTGATTATGCTTATTTCTGACAAATTATTATTGATTTTAGGAGATCAAGATATGAGCATTAGACTCCAATTTTCATCAGTGGAGTGGAGTGGGGTGTGCATCTAGCTTCAGGTCCATGGAGACTCTTCGAAAACCTCTCATGGACAACTAACACCACAACACTTGAAGAAGACACAACAAAGATTGTCAACAAAGCTGCCCCCCCCCCAACAGGTGCTGCTGTCCTACTACTGTTGCACCACAGAGAGTATTTTAAATTGCTGTGTATCTGAGCTGATCAGAAAGGTCTTCTGTGTCTAGAGCACAGAGGATCACTGATGTGCAGCTCTCAGACTCGGAAGACATTTAAAGCACACACTGTCTCAGGAAAGCCATCAGCTCTGCCTGGACCCCACACACCCATGCAAAAGTATATTTGAATTTCTCCCATCTGGAAAATGCTACAGAGCCTTTCATGCACAGACCTCAAGGCTCAGAGGCAGTAATACTGTATCCAAAGAGCTATAAACAAACTTAATAAGTCCATTAAGTGCCCCGTTAAAAATCTGCCGTATTTACAATTATAACTACCACACTGCAAAATTCTGCACTACTAGAACCTCTGAATAACACTCTTTGTAGGTACACCAGGAGCTCCATATTTCTTCCTAAATTCACTCTGAATTGCTTAAACGAACTGGGGAACCAAAAGGTTTGCACTATGAAGATGCGCTGCTCATTACTGTACATCACCATCCTGATGAGAAGTCTAGTGACTGACTGAAGGGGCACACCGTTACACGGTGCAATGGCTGTCTTTTGCCTACCATATAGGTCCAACTCTGGGGCATGCTGGCATGTTCAAAGCTTCATATATTGAAGCACATTGTATGTTTTTTGAGGTTGCTTTGTCCTAGGAAGGTTTATTATAAGAGTTATAAATTCAAGTGAATCTCCCTGTCCGTTTTAGATTTTTTTTTACTTGTTTTAATATTGTTGCCTATAGTATACCTTTGTTTTTTACTGTATAATTGATAAAAGGGAGGTGTACACTGAATTTCATTACACTGCTCTGTACACAGAAAATAAAGTTTTATTCTATTCAGTTTTCTTGTTTCAGAGTTTTTGCCCTGCCTTGTTAGCACACTCCTTGTCTGTCCACTGTCCATTCTCTCTTTTTAACATTTTGTCACGAGCAACCGAGGGACGAGCACAGCAGCCTTAGCAGTTAGCCCGTGTTGCGTGGACGGTAAACCCAAATACGGAAGCAGCATTGGTGACGTGATGAAGGGTTTGAGCTGAGAGGTATGGAATACTGGGTGAATCCGGAGCGCCGCAGGCAGCTGGAGTCGATAGGTGACAGGGTTGAATCTAGGCGAGAGTTTTTTGGACTCTGTATGGAGGTTTAGATTTTTGGTGGAGAGCCATACCTTATCACCTGTGTTGTACAATCGTCCCGGAGGGTGTCGACGGCGATGTTGTGAGGTGTAGCGGGTATTGGCGTGCTGAATGGCTTGAGTCTAGGACCGCCGACACCTTCGGACCAACTGTTGGGCTTCTACTTCGACCTCCGGTTCTCGATTTTCAAACATCGGAGGTTGGAAACCCTGGCATACCTCAAATGGACTCAGCTTCATGGCGGAGAAGATGTGGAGGTTGTGGGAGAGCTCCGCCCAAATGAGATAGCGAGCCCAGGAGCGCTGACGGTCGGCAACAAAGCACCTCAGGTAGCACTCCAGTTGTTGGTTGGTCCATTCCGTCTGACCATTTGTTTGGGTGTGATAGCCCGAGGAGTTATTGCAGGTTGAATTGATCAGACGGCAGAAGGCCTTCCAGAACCGTGCAGTGAACTGGGGCCCCCTGTCCGAGACGATGTCCTTTGGGAACCCATGCAGACGGACTACGTGCTCTAAAATCAGCTCGGCTGTCCCTTTGGCTGACAGAAGTCCGGAAAGGGCCACCAGGTGCACAGCTTTGGAGAACCGATCTATTATTGTCATGATGACGCTCTTCCCTTCGGATACCGGCAGGGCCGTGATGAAGTCGACGGCAATGTGCGTCCAGGGTCAACGGGGAATTGGGACTGGTTGGATTTCCCCCGGTGTCGGTTGGTTAGAGGTCTTGGCCCTGGCGCACACTGAACAAACTCCTCGACGTCCGTGGCCATGGAGGGCCACCAGAAGGCGCGCTGGATATATTGAAGGGTGAGTTGTGTGCCTGGGTGCCCAGACAGCGGTGAAGAATGGCCCCATTTAATGACGTGGGCCTCGACGATCCTTGGAACGAAAAGTCGTCCAAGCGGCGCACCTGCCGGCTCGGTCTCCGTGGGTTGCGCCTGGTGAACCCTCGTCTCCAGTTCCCAACGGCGCAATGGCGCAATGATCTTGGAGGGTGACAGGACAGGCGCGGGGTCTGCCTGGGGAACGTCCCCCTCATGTTGTCGGGAGAGGGCGTTGGCTTTGGTGTTTTTTGACCGCGGATGGTAGGATAGATGAAAATTGTAATGCTCGAAGAAGAGAGCCCACCGCCTGCCTGGGGTTGAGTTGTTTTAGTGTCTTGATGGAGCTGAGGTTTTGGTGGTCGGTCCAGACGATAAATGGTTCTCTGGCACCCTGGAGTCAGTGTCGCCATTCTTCCAATGCCCACTTTATGGCCAGCAGCTCGTGGTCCCCCACCCCGTATTGCTGCTGAGTGGGGTTACATTTTTTGGAGAAGAAACTACAAGGGTGTAGTTTCTGGTCTGGACCCCGCTGGGAGAGAACCGCCCCAGCGCCCACCTCTGAGGCCTCCACCTCCACAACGAATGGTTGATCGGCATCTGGATGGAGGAGAATCGAAGCGGTGGTGAATCGGTGGCAGAGTTTGGAGAAGGCGTTGATGGCTGTGGAGTCGAGTTGGAAGGGACGAGATGAGGGGCGAGTCAATGCGGTTAGGGGTGCTGCAACTGTATTGTAGCCACGGATAAAGCGACGGTGAAAGTTTGCAAACCCGAGAAACCGTTGAAGCTGCATGAGAGTCTTGGGTAGGGGCCAATGAAGTACAGCTTCCAGTTTCTGTGGGTCCATGGCCACACCCTGGGACGAGATGACAAAACCCAGAAACGTGGTGAAGTGCTTGTGAAAGCGCACTTCTCCAGCTTACAGTACAGTCGGTGGGCGAGCAATCTCTTAAGGACTGCCCTGACGTGTCGGATGTGTTCTTCGGCGCTGCGGGAGTTTGAGTATATCGTCTAGGTAGACGAATACCCACTTTCCCAACATGTCCCGGAGAACGTCATTGATGAACTGCTGGAAAGCTGCGGGAGCGTTACAGAGTCCAAATGGGATGACCAAACTCTCATAGTGTCCAGTAGGGGTGATGAAGGCCGTCTTCCACTCATCGCCCTCTCTGATACGCACCAAGTTGTAGGCGCTCCAGAGGTCCAACTTTGAAAAAATGGTGGCACCAGAGAGGGCGTCCAGGGCTGAGTTGGTAAGCGGCAGCGGGTGTCGGTTTTTTAGGGTGATGTTGTTTAACCCCCGGTAGTCGACACATGGACGTAATTCGCCCGAACTCTTCTTTACAAAGAAAAATCCCGCGGCAGCAGGCTAGGAAGAGGGTCGGATGGTACCCTGATGGAGAGCGGAGGACACATACTCCTCCATCACCCGCATCTCGGTGGAAGAGAGAAAGTATAGACGGCCGCGGGATGGAGTGGAGCCTGGCTGGATCTCAATCGCCAGGTCATAGTGACGATGCGGAGGAAGGTGGTTAGCACGTCTTTTACAAAAGACCTCAGCCAGGTCACGATATGCTGAAGGGATGGCGTTGGTGTCGACATTGGGGTCCTCGGACTCCCTAGAGCACATCCCAGCCGGCGACTGTAGGCAGAGTTCGAGGCAGGTCGGGCCCCATTGTAGGATCCGGTTTTGAGACCAGGAGATGAGAGTCATGCTGGAGTAACCAGGGGTATCCTAGAATGATGGGTGACGAGGAAATGGAGGTGAGGTGGAAGCGGATCTCCTCATGGTGCTGGTCAATGGTGAGGGTGATGGGCCGAGTCTGGGTGGTGATAGGGCTGAAGGAAAGGGGCCGGAGTCGATGAACGCGGAACTTTTGACTTGTCTGTGGCAAAATTGGAGGTGTACCTGAACCATGAGACGTGAGATGCTAGGTGTGGTGGCGGCGAGATGGAGGTGACCTGGTGAGATAGCCCCCTGACTAACCGGGCCTGATCGTTTCCCGGGTGTGAAGGGCATATAGCTCTATGGTGTGCCGCTGACCCACAATAGGCGCAGAGTCCCTCCCTGAAATGTCGTTCTCACTCTGCAGGGTTCAAGGAGGCGCGTCCTAGTTGCGTGGGTTCCCCGGCTCCCGTGGAGGTGGAGACCCGGCAGACGCCCTAGTGGTGGTGGTGAAAGCTGGTGATCGGGGTGTGGAATGTGAAAAAAGGGGCGTGATGGGTGGCAGGATTCGGGGGGCTGGCTTCAGACAAGTGAGCAGGCGCTAGTCAATCCGGAGGGCGAGCTGGACCAAACCCTCCAGTGTAGCCGGAAGCTCTCGTCCGGCGAGCTCGTCCTTGATGCGCGAAGCCAGCCCTTCATAGTAAGCTATCCGGAGGGCGGCTCACGGACGACCCACCCTGCCGCAGATGGTACAGTTTGCTGTCGGTCTCCACCTCAGCAGCAGGATGTTCGAAGGTCAGTTTGAGTTGACGGGTGAATTCTCCGTATGAATAGGCTGTGTCCGAATCTGACCTGAGAACCACCATGCCCCACTCAGCTGCCTGCCCGGATAGCAATGAGACSAGAAGTGCAAYGCGCWGTCAGTCYKTGGAGTACCTGGTGGAATTGAACTCAAACACAAGATCTAATGCTGTTAAAAACACACTGCACTTCCCATCTGTGCCATCCTACTTATCTGGTAAAGCAATGAAAATGTCAGAGGGGGGAGGAGGGGGCGGCACTGCCGCCGCTGTGGGGGGCGTGGCAACAGCCGACTGAACAGCCGCCTCGCAGAGGGTCGCGTTCTCCTGCCGCAGCTCCGCCACCTCGCGACGCAAAACCGCAACGTCTTGGAGCTACTTATGGAGTGCAGTGTGTTTTTAACAGAAACGATTTTACCATGGAGTTCATTGATCAGCTCGGCATGCTGGTCAACCACAGTGCAGAAGCTAGCAAACTCCCCTGGGTTTACTGCTTTGGGCTCAGTCATTCTGTCACGAGCAACCGAGGGACGAACACATTAGCCTTAGCAGTTAGCCCGTGTTGCATGGATGGTAAACCCAAACGCGGAAGCAGCGTGAACAGGCA
>QMIH01000246.1:546201-560659 GCA_003987875.1 Clarias batrachus | reverse complement strand
AGCGGGCGAGGAAGAGGGTCGGATGGTACCCTGACGGAGAGCGGAGGACACATACTCCTCCATCGCCCGCATCTCGGTGGAAGAGAGAGAGTATAGACGGCCACGGGTGGATCTCAATCGGCAGGTCGTAGGGGCGATGCGGAGGAAGGTGGTTAGCACGTCTCTTACAAAAGACCTCAGCCAGGTCCCGATATGCTGAAGGGATGGCGTTGGTGTCGACATCGGGGGCCTCGGACTCCCTAGAGTCCTCCACCCCCAATCTCTTGGCATAGGAAGAGTCAATAAAGTTCCCGGCGGCCCCGGAGTCAATGAACGCGGAACTTTTGACTCGTCTGTAGCCAAATTGGAGGTGTACCTGAACCATGAGACGCGAGATGCTGGGTTTGGATGCTCCAGTGTAGCCGGAAGCTCTCGTCCGGCGAGCTCGTCCTTGATGCGAGAAGCCAGTCCTTCATAGTAAGCCGTTCGGAGGGCGGCGTCCCCCCGGGTGGTCTGCACGGCGAGGGTACGGAAATCCACGGTGTAGCGGCTCACAGATGACCCACCCTGCCGCAGATGGTACAGTTTGCTGTCGGTCTCCACCTCAGCAGCAGGATATTTGAAGGTCAGTTTGAGTTGGCGGGTGAATTCTCCGTATGAATAGGCTGTGCCCGAATCATCTCAACGGCTCTCGTGCCAACCACGGCGGGAGGTGGAGACCCGGCAGACGTCCTAGTGGTGGTGGTGGAAGCTGGTGATCAGGGCGTGGAATGTGAAAAATGGGGCGTGATGGGTGAGTATGAATAGGCTGTGTCCGAATCTGACCTGAGAACTGCCGTGGCCCACTCAGCTGCCTGCCCGGATAGCAACGAGACAAGAAGTCCCATTTGTGCATCCCACTTATCTGGTAAAGCAATGAAAATGTCAGAAGGGGGGGGAGGGGGCGCCGACTGAACAGCCGCCTCGCGGAGGGTCGCGTTCTCCTTGGTCGACGTCTTGGAGCCCCTTTCGGAGAGACACGACTTCACCACGGAGCTCATTGATCAGCTTGGCATGCTGGTCAACCACAGCGCAGAGGCAAGCAAACTCCGCTGGGTTTACTGCTTTGGGCTCAGTCATTCTGTCACTAGCAACCGAGGGACGAGCACAGCAGCCTTAGCAGTAAGCCCGTGTTGCGTGGACGGTAAACCCAAACGCGAAAGCAGCGCAAGCAGGCAGGATAACCACACGTTTACTTTTAGAACTCTCTTACAAAAAGAGCAAGGATCTACACAAATAAACCCGCGTTCTAGCAACACACACTCAATCAAGGAAGCAACCTGAATAGGTGAGTACTCACGAAATAGTTGGTGAAGAGATGAATGAAGATGAATGAGCGAAGGCATGAATGAACTCAATGACTGAGCGATGTGAAGCGCCATCTTGTTTCCTTTTATGCTTTCTGAAAGCGCGACCGTCTTACTTCCGGGTCCTTGTGCCGGTCACGGAGCGAGTGTGCATGACACATTTGCCTAATGACTTGGATTTGTTTGCCAATTATTAAGAAAATTTGTTGTTACTGTCTTTAGACCTTTAGTACACAGGTACATAAAAATCTGTACTTTTATTCATTCATTATAAAGACTGTTAACACATTTTTCATCAAATATATCATGACTTTTTGAACTCGTGATTATGAAAATTAATTAATTGTTGTTAAATAAATAAACAAACAAACAAATAAGTAGCCTTGCTCAGAATCTTCTTTTGGTGGTGCACTTATACTACTACCTTGATATTAGAGCTAAACCTCCTTGATTTTTCCATAAGGTGATCTTGAGACTGTTAGATGAAGTAAGTTAAAATACCTTTGATGAGGATGAAGTATTTGCCATGTTATGGTTGCACAGAAGCCCAGAAGGAATTGCTCTGCAGAATAAGGAATTAATCATTAATGCTTGGGCAGTAATGATCCTGAGAGTTGGCATTATTGGTAAATTATAATGGATGATGCCTCGTAAAAGTCTCTCTGCTCCTGTCTCTCTGCCTTGTGGATCTAAATTAAACTTGAGCACAGGCGAGTCAGCAACTAAGCAGGCCTGAACAAGCAATGGATTGATTTTCTTATTTTCATCTGTCAGACTTGCTCTGAAGAATGTGCTTTAATTCAGGAATGTGTTATTAACTTCTGTGTACTTTGCCCATGCTAAAAATGAGAGTCTGAATAAGAGAGAGAGAATTAAATATATGGAGAGAAACAAACATGACGACTAGCTGGACTAACTGCATGGGCTGAATGGCATCTGTCAAGAGATGAAAAATGACCCCACTGCCCTTTAATTCTCACTACTGTCACTCAGGTTGGGGTCATTAATCTTCATTGGTGTTTTTTTAGGTCAACGAAATAACTGAAAAAAGAGAAAGAGACTGCAAGACAGAGGTGTACATCAGGTCTGAGGAGACACAAGATGAGCAACCCTAAACATGGCATTGCATAATTTATTATCATTCACCACCAAGCCTGATCCTTCCCAACCCCCATTCTCTTATTTTCTTTATTTCTGGGTATATGGAAGATGAACAGGGATGGTAAAAGGTTGTGCAGACAGATGGGAACAAAGCCACAGCCTGCCAGCCACCCAAAGCATCTTGTCTGGACCAATCAGATCATAGACATAGGCCTTCTTTGCCCAACCATTGGCCTGCTCCTTTAATTAATAAACAATAAAGGAACATTCATCATTCAATTATGCATCTGCCATAGATCTACAAAAGGGGGAAAATTCCTAGCCAAGACAATAGCAAATGCCAGACTGCAAGACAAAAATCAGTGCACAGCTAAAGAGCAAGAACAAAATATTGAGACTGGTAATTGCAATGCCATGGTAATGACAGTAGTATGACTGATGCAGAGCATTAATATGATAAATGAGTACCCAAGATGGGCCCAGAGGGAAGATTAAGTACAAGAGAAAAAAAAAGAAACAAACTGAAAGTAATAGGCACATACAGTATTAATGTGTGTGACTTGTCCATGGCATGATGAAGTATAAAAGTCACCATACAGCACAAATAAAGATGAAGAAATTACTGAGAGGAATGAACTAAAAATAAATTTTTCTGTAATTTTTTTTTCACTACCCCACGATCTCCTCCTTTGCAGTTAAACCATCTAATACATGTGATTTGACATTTGAAGTCATAATCTCTTTTTTCTCATTTTTTTTCTATGTCCTGTTTTCTAACTGGCTTCTTCAAGTGCATGCAAGAACCTTTTTAAGTTTTACAAACAGCTATAAACATTATCATTCGTATATTACTACAAAATTTGGTAGTTAGTACACATATAATCGCCCAGACACATCTAATAACATTAAGGATCCTATAATATAATCTCTATATAATATATCTTGGTCATATTATGGTTCAATTACTTTTGCCTAAAGTAATTTCTTTTTTTCTTTTTTCCTTTAATTTTTTTCAAACAAGTCCCTGACCAAATCATTTGTCCAAAACATGTCAATGGTTTTTGTAGCGTTGCAGTACAAGCAAAGTTAGTTTCTACAAATTTTACAATATATGGCAAGTAGGATATTCTCTGTCCACTCAAATAATTGAATAAAAATTGTCCCATATAAATAACAAACAAAAAAGAACATATATCTCTTCAAACGACATATCAATATTCCAGGGAACTCTAGGCAGGGTAGACCCTGGATGGGGTGCCTGTCCATCGCAAGGCACAGACACACACACTCACACACTCATTCACAAACTACAGAGAATTTGGAATTCAAATCAAATTTTAATTTTGTTTGTCACATGCACATCCATACACCATATAATATGCAGTGAAGTGCTTATACCATTGCCCGTGACCAAAAAGAAGAGAAAAAAGAGTATTCAATAAAAAAATATAGAGAACTAAATTTACAATATGTACAAGTTAATAAGTGTACCAGATGTTAAGTGCATACAGTAGGTTATGCAGAACAAGATACAACTGAGTGCAGTACAAGTATAAGTTCAAGTTCAAGCAGGCCTTAATTGTCATTTCAACCATGTATAGGTTAGTGCACAGTGAAACAAAACAATGTTCTTCCAGGACCAAGGTGCTACATACAACATAAATTAACATAAATTAACAAAAACTAACTAGCTAACTAAGAAACCTAATTAGCTGACTAACTGAGACAAGACAGATTTACATTTTTAAGTGAACAGAAAAACTATCTAAGTTCTATACAAAAGAGACAACATAAAGTGCATTTGCAAATGGTCAAAAAAGAGTGACAAAGTAACAACGTAACAACATGACACATTTCAATACTTTGTGATAAAGAGGTAATAAGTTGAGGAAGTCGAAGGAGAATCAATAAACGGTAGACATTCCTTGTAAGTAGCAGCAAAGATAAAATTGTTTTGTACAAATAAGTAATTATTGTGAAAGAAAAGCATTTAGTGTGTACAATTGTTGGATGGTTGCTGATCAGTGTATTTGTCCATGTGTTGTTTATTAGTTCAGTCTCAATGCTTTGAGGTAGTTGAGTTTACCTGTGTGTGTGTGTGTGTGTGTGTGTGTGTGTGTGTGTGTGTGTGTGTGTGTGTGTGTGTGTGTGTGTGCGTGTGTGTGTGTGTCAGTCCTGTCTCTTTTTGTTGAAAAGAAGGAAGATGGCTTGTGGAAAGAAGCTACTGCACAGACTGGATGTGAGTGCCTGACTGCTTCAATACCTTTTTCCTGATCAGCCACAATGCTGGTGGCTTTGCGGATGCAGTATATGGTGTAGATGTCTTTGACAGATGGAAAAGAGACACCGATGATCTTCTCTGTTGTCCTCAATATACTCTGTATCGTCTTGCAGACCAAGATGATACAATTCCCAAACCAGACAGTGATGCAGCTCCTCAGGATGCTCTTGATAGTCTGTCTCCATAGTCTGTCTATAGAAGGTGGTAAGGATCTATGGTGGAAGCTGGGCCTGTCTCAGCCTTCTCAGTAAGAAAAGATGTTGTTGGGCTTTCTTGTGCAAGTAGCTGATGTTGAGGGACCAGGTCAGGTTCTCCTCCAGGTGGACACCCAGGAATTTAGTGCTGTTGACGATCTCCACAGAGGAGCCGTTTGCCGGAGAATGGTCGCTCTGTGTCCTCCTGAAGTCAACAACCATCTCTTTTGTCTTATCGACATTCAGAGATTATTGTTTATTGGTTATTGTCTTTACAGCAGTCTGTTTGCCTCTGCACTTCGACTCTGTATGCTGACGTGACATACTTGCTGATGAGACCCACCACGGTCGTACCATCTGCAAACTTTATGATGTGGATGTAAATGTGTGTAACACGGTCATGAGTCAGCTGTGTGAACAGTAGAGGACTGAGCACACAGCCCTGGGGTGCCCCATTGTTCAGTGTGGTGGTAGAGGTGCAGTTCCAAATCCTCTCTGACTGAGACTTTCTTGTCAGAAAGTCCAGGATCCATGTTACAGAGGGAGGTATTCAGGCCCAACAGGCTCAGCTTCCCGATTAGGTGTTGGTGGTAATACTAAAGATGTCCCTCTTATCTAGGTGTGTAAGGGCCATATGGAGTGTGGTGGAGATGGTGTTGACCGTCTCCGACGATACGCAAACTGTAGTGGGTCTAGTGTGAGTGGCAGCAGGGTCTTGATGTATCTTATGTCGGAGCACTTTGCGATGATGGGTGTGAGTGCAACAGGACAGTAATCATTGAGACAGGACACAAACTTATTCAGCACGGAGACGATGGTGGTAGACCTGAAGCACAGGGGAACGACAGCGCTACTGAGGAGAGGTGGTCTTCCTCGCCGTCACGTCGTTCTGCATGTCGCACCGAATGTAGAAGCTGTTCAGCGCGTCTGGAAGGAAGCCATTACTGTCACAGGCAGGTGATGATGTCCTGTAGTTGGTAATGGCTTGTATGCCCTGCCACATGTGCCGTGTGTCACCGCTGTCCCTGACGTGGTTGTGGATTCACTGGGCGTGTGCATGCTTCACCTCTCAAATGATTACAAATGAGTAATCCTCATTTGTGTAAAAATTAGCAATGCCCAATCACAAGCAATATGCAACAATCCAGAATGCAGGTATTTCCCCAGGAAGAGGGGAGGTCAGTGCCAAAATCACTAGGTGTGACCAAGAACACCGGGGAATTGGTAGGGTAGCAGTTTTCCAGAGGGCAAGTGCCTGGGTCACGGCACACTCCCGGCATCCCCTCACATACCTTCTGACCTGTTCGGCCCTATTGGGCCACCAGAAGCGTTCTTCTAGCTGTGAGAGGGATTGATTGGCCCTGGGGTGACCAGTGCCCAACGACGCGTGGTTTTGGTGAATGAGTGAGTCCCTCTGAGTGGTGGAAACGTAGGTTCGATGAGGTGGACAATTAGGTGGAAAGGGCTCGGACACACTGGCATGTTGGAGTTGGAGGAGGTCGACAGGGACATGTCTGAAGGACATGTCCCTTTTCGGCACAGTAAAGGCAAAGTCCCTGGGTCAGCCAGCATAGGTGAAACGTGAGAAAGAGTCACACTCGAGTTGTATGGGTTCTGGTTCTTGAACTGACCTCTTTCCTGGTGGGCGGAGAACTGCAAAAGACTCTTGGAACACAGGAATTTCAGAGGTGCATTCTTTTAGGTGATTAGAAACTCTGATGGTTGTTTGGATGAATTGTTCCAAACCCACAACGTCATCTTGCACAGCGAGTTGCAGCCTCAGGTTAGGGTCGAACGCCTGCTGAAACTTTGTAAGCAGGGCTGCTTTGTTCCAACCACTGGTGGCTGCTAGGGTTCAACAAGTTAGGACATAGTCTTTAATTGAATCCTTTCCCTGTTGCAGTTTGAATAACTTCTTTCCAGTGGTGGAGAAGTCGGCCAACTAATTAAACATGGCTTCGGCCTATTGGAGCGCTTTTCCTATAAGCAGAGATATGATGTATGCAATTTCAGAGACAAACCTGTGGGGCTGCATCTCAAATGACACTGTGCATCGAAGGAGGAATCCATTGCTGTTCTCCACCTGTCCAGAGTAGGGTGCTGGTGATGCTATGGGACTGGCTGGAGTGGGAGGTGTCGGAGAAGAAGGTGATGTTGCTGGAAGTGGTGCGGGTGAGGTGAAAACTTGACTGAGTCGTTCCACCAGCTCTTGAAATAGGTCAGCGCCCGCCGGGTTAATTTTTTTCGGGTCTGGTCTTCTGTTATGGATAGACTCCACAGACAGAAATCAGAGAAAGCCCGGACGGGCACTTTATTCAACAATGAAGGGTGAACTGTTTGGGGATGGGAAGTGGATAATGGAAGGGATGAGGTGCAGGTGTGTGATCAGAACTCGGGAGATTGGGAGCGTTGATTGGGGCCGGAGCCTGGTGTGTCCATGACAATAGTTGTTGCGTTGTTGTAGATGTCCAGCTTATTTAACAGTTTTTCATGTTTTATGATGTTATATGATAGTGTTTGAAAATTCTTTGCTTCCTATGCATGTGTGTATCTTTTAAAGCAAATTCAATGTTAGAGGAAGCTGTAAGGTGCCTTCATAATTCATAAAACAACCTACATAAATATGATCCACGAACTGGGTAAGATTAATGCTGGTTGTATGTAAATGTAATTAATGACACTACTCTCTTTCCACACAGAATAGGTTCATCTCATAATCAGACAGTAATGACATATCTGCTGGAGAAATTAAAGACGACTTTTGCAGTTGAAGACCCTGAGTGTAGAATGGGTAATCGGGAATTGTCATTGTAATTATTATCATGTCCCTTTATTTTTGTTCCTCTATTAATTTTAATAGTTTTTTGTCACTTTATCCAGCATGTTACAGGACTTACTATGAGACATTGTAGAAGACACTCTTAGCCACGAATGTCCCAGCTAAGAGATAAGGTCAGGGTCTTGTCACAGCATGCCAGGTCACGCCCACCTGTCTAAGCCATGATCTCCCAAGACTCCATTCCATACTCCAGTTTGCTGTTTCTGTTTTGAAGCCTCATTGGCCGGCTTGAGCACACCTGTTTCTCATTTCAATCATGGCTCTGCTCTATTTAACCTGCTCACAAACAACCTCCCGTTGCCAGATTATTGTGTGCCTTAATGCCCAATTTTCCAGCGATTTCACCTGCCCTGCTACTCGGATCTCGACTCACGCCTTGTTTTACGGACCACGTCTTTTGCTTCACGTCTTGGATTCTGGTTTGTTTGGATTTCTGGATAACGACCCTCGCCCTCGTATCTCGACCACGGATTTGGATCACGGACTCTATTACTTTTCTCGGCCTTGACCCACGCACGCTCACCACTGCCTCATCTTCACAAAGCAATCAGCGCATACAACAACACGCGCTCTGCACTTGGATCCACCAGGCCCGCCCGGACCGTAACAGGTCTATCAACATACCTGCCCAATAACCAATCAAGTCACTAAACTATGAGGGCTTGGGTTGGACTAAATAAAATGCGTGACCAATCAAATAATATTAACAGAAAAGTGACTGGGAAATGTCCCAATAGATGTCAGGTTTTAGGAAATGTTTATTTTAAAAACAACCAATCAATGTTGAGATAAAAGACCAATAGTGAATAGCAGAGTTGTGCAAAGGTGTAAAATGCAAGTGGATCTTGAGGTATGCATTTCTCCTGACAAAATCCTTGAGTGCATTACTTGCCATGGCAGTACATCTACATCTGAATTGGTATCAATCTGGAAGTATCCTAGCTTGGTGGAATTTGATGTATACACTCAGTGGTACTTGTAGATAAAATCAGTAGTGTATACAAGAGTTTCCTGGCAGAGATACACCTCTTTTCATGCAGTGTATTATGATGTGAACTAGTGACTAATATGTGCCCAAACTTTTTTCGCTCCATAGAGAGTCGATGTGTGAAGGGCCAATTTAGCATGGCTGGAGAGAATTTATGAATGGATGGATCTGCGCTTCTGCCACATTATAAAAGTGGCATGTAAGCTGGAGTCCAGGGCCAAGTCCAGAGTAACAATGGCGTGAGTGGAACATCGGAGCCTAATGTTGAGCAGGTAATGCTAAAAGCAAGAGAGCCATGCGGATGGAGAGGTGCCACTTACTCCAGAAACTGCAAAAGGTGAGTAAAGGAAGCACTGCCAACTGAACACCACATGAGAGAGATCCTGGGCTGCGGTTGGCATTCCAGCATTGGCATTCACAGGAGGGATGTAGGAGTCACCTGTTTTGGAGTCAATCGTCTGATCGTGCTGATCGTGCCCCAGCTGAAGCACACTACGCTGAGGACGCACCAGTTTAAGCTCGTTTTGCACACTACGCTGTTGATGCACCAGTTTGACCTTGCTGTGCACGCTACGCTGATGGTGCACCAGCTTCTGCACCGCTGCCCTTCTCCCTGTCTCCGCTCCTTTCATCAGTGCTGCTACCATATCTGCTAGATCTCACCATCTAAAAGCGCAAGGACAAATTGCAAAGTTACAATATGACAAAGCTCACCTGCTCAAACTCTGCATCTGGAACTTGTGTGCCGCAGTGAGCACCGCCAACCCAGCTGATGGAGGCCACCATGTAAAGGCGGCCAGGCAGAACTGTGACTGTACCTGCTCAAGCTCGGGGCAACATGGTGGACAGACTGCCTACTGCCAATTGACATGATAGAGCTCATGGCACAAGGGCAATTGGACAAGATGCACTTTTTTAAAAGATGCGCAAAATTTTTTAAAAAAAGAAAAATGCTTTATACATATGGTCACAATGTTATAGTAAACAGTATACATGGACTGACACTGAGCATGGGAGAGGATTACCCACAATCCGGCAGTGTGACAGAGAGAAGAACCCTTGGCTCAGTTGTGATCAGTGACGCTGAGCAGACGAGCGTATGCATACTACTTGTATTTCGAGACCTCGCTCGGTTATCAAGTTAAAATTTATTTAAAATTTTTCTTTTTCTTGCAAAAAAAAATGTATATATGTAAATGTTTATATATACAGTATATATAAGCACCAAATTCACAGTGCTTCACTTTTTCACTTTTTTATGTTATAGCCTTATTCCAAAATGGATTAAATTAATTATTTTCCTCAAAATTCTACAATCAATACCAAATAATGAGAATGTGAAATTAATTTGTTGCAAACTTGTTACAAAAAGAAAATCACATTGTACTGTATATATGTATTCACAGCCTTTGCCATGGCACTCAAAATTAAGCTCAGGTGCATCCTGTTTCCACTGTTCATCCTTGAGATGTTCCTACTCACTTGGAGTCCATCTGTGTGATTGGACCTGATTTGGAAAGGCACACACTTGTCGAAAATAGTATAAGGTCCCACAATCAACAGTGCATGAAAGAGCACAAACCAAGCCATTAAGTCCAAGGAATTGTCTATAGACCTCCGAAAAAAGTTTCTGGAGAACCTTCCAGTAGAGCAATCATCTCTGCAGCACTCCACCAATCAGGACTGTGCGTCAGATGGAAGCCACTCCTCTGTAAAAGGCGCATGACAGCCATTAACAAAAGGGCCCTGAAGGACTCTCAGACCATGTATATTAATATATAAATCAGGGCTCATAGAAGGTCACTTCAGAATATTCCAATGTTTTGTTCTTTGCAATTCTTGAGTGTTTTTTAGCTGTGTGTTTTGGGTTACTATCCTGTTGGGGGATCCATGACCTGTGACTGAGACCAAGCTTTCTGACACTAGACAGTACATTTTACTGCAAAATGCCTTGATAATCTTGAGATTTCATTGTACCTTGCATAGATTCAAGACACCCTGTGCCAGATGCAGCCCCAGAACATAACCGAGCCTCCTCCATGTTTCACAATATCTATCTAAAGGACATTCTTCCAGAAACTTGTCAATATACATTTAGGCAAATTCCTGTCTTCCAGTTTCCAGTTTTTATTATTTGCTTTGTGGCATCCTCCTCAGTTGTCTTCCATTAATACCATAGCATATTTTTTGTTCAGTTTCATTAGTCTGTTTTTAAAACACTTCTCTTAAACCAATTCAAAAGCAATGTCTGATTTTCATTATTTAATTTTCAGTAATTTTTTAAAAATTTATTATTATTATTATTATTATTATTATTGTCTTTTATTTATTATTTCTTTTTCTTCCTTCACAAAACTATGAAATAATGCATATAATATTAGGTAATTAAAGAACAGCAACAACTGGAACAGTTCTTGCAAGAACAGTATTGTGCAGTATAGTGCATTCGCTAAACCCATCAAGCACCATGATGAAACTGAAGATTATCCTAGTAAGGGTACCCTGCCTTGTCCTCTAAGTCTCCTGGCATAGGCTCCAAGCTCTCTGCGACCCTGTATACAAGATAAAGTAGTATAGATGGTGAATGAGTGTGGAAGTAAAGCAGCAAACACATCTCAATATCAACTGTTTAAAGAAGATTGCATTTCTTTTAGATGCCTTCAACATTGTCAGTACCCACATGAACACCAAACGAGGAATATGACATATATGTAGACTCTATGGTATATTAAAAAGTGGCACAATTGAGCTAGACACCACTACAATCCAGGTTTGAATAACTTAAAAAAAAAAAAAACTTTTTAGTCGAGCTCCTCTTTTTTTTTTTTGTTTGTTTGTTTTTCACAAAAATTTGGAGTCAACCTTAGGAATAAGCCCAATACACCGATTAATTTTGTAACATGTCTGGCATACAAAAGGAATACACGGGAACTAGATGTCACAATCATGAATAGTCGTTTTATTAGGCACACTTCAAAATCTGCTAAGGCAGTCTTAGTGAAGTTATACTAGTTAAAAGCAATGTGGTCTTGTCGCGGGTCCACGGGTCGAAGCTCAGGTGGTGCAGTGTTCTGTTTCGCACTGAGGTGCACAGAGTGGGTGAGACACAACTTTTTAACCTTTACTTATTATAGACGTAAGCATTTCATTTTTGTACACTTAACTGTTACATTTAGCTTTACTGTTTAAAATTAACAACAATTATATTATCGTTTAACACTTTATTAAATAGATTTTTACTAATTTTAGCCAACTAGTTTTCATTTTCTCCGGCATGTTCAATTGCTACAAATTTAAACTGTTCTACTTTAACCAACACATTAGGATCCAACGTGGCTGCACCAGAGCCTATATTGGCAAATTACAGACAGATTGAATATTTTTCTTTTCTATGATTTTTTTTGTTGTTGATAATTTCAACCATACACAGCAGGGACAGTACATAACTAACTTAAAATATAAACAAAAGACTTCATAAAGTGCATGACTGCAAGACATCTAACTTTCATATGCTAGCAACATTTAACCTTTACTTATTATAAGCATTTAGCCTGTTAACCAATTAGCTGTTACACATTTTCACACTGCTAAAACAATACAATATATTAATTTTTATCACTTTTAGCATGATTAACCAGCTTTGCCAAACCAATATTAAAGTTTTTTTTTCTTTTTTTTTTTTTTTACGAATTTTACCCATCAAGTTATTATTGTCTCCACTAAAATATTCCATTTTCACTAACGTAAACTGCAAACTGTAAATGCTTTTTTTAAAAAAGATAATAATATATATTGCAATATAATACTAATGTGGTAAATGTAAGCATTTAAATGTTTTTATGCATGTAAATGGTTATGCCTCATGAAAATAAAATATCCACTATCTATAAATAACAGAATATTTCAAGAGCAATCAAAAGGATTTACAATACAAAAATTCTTAAAATGTATGTCCATTTAGGCTCTCAATATAGAGGCAATCAGTCTATGGCACGTATAACTTAAATACATCTGTGTAATGGGAAAAGGGTCTGTGCCTACCACACAGTATGACTGCAAATCAATCCCTGCTATTCGTTATTACAGTCACCCTCAGCTTGCTCATCAGGGACAATCTGATCATTATGATTTATACAAATTTTTATACACATTTTATACACATTTCCCAAATTTTCTTTTGATTTTGTAAAGTTGCTTTGTGACAATGTTAAAAGCACTGTAAATAAAATTTAGTTACAATGAATTGAATTTTTCTCCTTAGCATTTGTAAGTTGCTTCTGATGTACTCTCTGTTTCAGGAGTGGCTTGATACTAGGAATACAGCAGGTGTAGCTCATTTTCTAAAGATGTTGGTGTGTGGTGTTTCTTGATTCATTGACTCCAGCCTCACTCCATTTGTTGTGAAGCTCCCACAAGTTCTTGAAATGGCTTTGCGTGACAATCTTCTTAAGCCTGGACTGGTGCCACTTTTATAGTATGCATGTTAATGGCCCATTAGGGCAACATGTAACTTTTACTTCAGAATTATTTTGGTATTAGAGTGTTTTGTTGTGATGTTGTTTAAGGTTATTTAATCAGTTTATTCTGGCATCAAACTAGTACACTTTGCTTATTTCGTTTGTTTAGGCATGAAAATCACGCAATGGAGATTTTTTTCTTGTCGCAAAATTTCTTCTAAAACACCTGTAAACTTTGAAATGTTAAAAATTCAAGCATTTCAGGTTTACAAGCAACAATTTGCAGACGAGTGCCATTTCTTTTGCACTAACGTGGCGTGTTTTGAATCATTCTGACACTTAAATGTAAGTTTCTTGAAAGTTTGAGTTGCTTTGATGACTGATCAAACATTAATGCATGTTGCTGGTAAGTTATAGGCCAGTTTAATAAAAAAAAAAGTTATTTGATCTGATATTTGATCTAATATCACCCAAATGAGGATGGGCTCCCTGTTAAGTCTAGTTCTTCTGAAGGTTTCTTTCAAATCTCAGAGAGTTTTTCCTTGCCACCAATAATTATGATTTGTACAGTCGTGGCCAAAGGTTTTGAGAATTACATAAATATTGGAAATTGGAAAAGTTGCTGCTTAAGTTTTTATAATAGCAATTTGCATATACTCCAGAATGTTATGAAGAGTGATCAGATGAATTGGATAGTCCTTCTTTGCCATGAAAATTAACTTAATCCTGAAAAAAACATTCCACTGCATTTCATTGCTGTCATTAAAGGACCTGCTGAGATCATTTCAGTAATCGTCTTGTTAACTCAGGTGAGAATGTTGACGAGCACAAGGCTGGAGATCATTATATCAGGCTGATTGGGTTAGAATGGCAGACTTGACATGTTAAAAGGAGGGTGATGCTTGAAATCATTTTTCTTTCATTGTTAACCATGCTGATCTGCAAAGAAACGCATGCAGCCATCATTGCATTGCATAAAAATGGCTTCACAGGCAAGGATATTGTGGCTACTAAGATTGCACCTAAATCAACAATTTATAGGATCATCAAGAACTTCAAGGAAAGAGGTTCAATTCTTGTTAAGAAGCTTCAGGGCATCCAAGAAAGTCCAGCAAGCACTAGGATCGTCTCCTAAAGAGGATTCAGCTGCCATTGAGTGCCACCAGTGCAGAGCTGCTCAGGAATGGCAGCAGGCAGGTGTGAGCGCATCTGCACACACAGTGAGGCCAAGACTTTTGGAAGATGGCCTGGTGTCAAGAAGGGGAGCAAAGAA
>QMIH01000246.1:447222-545871 GCA_003987875.1 Clarias batrachus | reverse complement strand
TTGAAATTTTGGGTCCATGGCCTGGAAACTCCCCAGATCTTAATCCCATTGAGAACTTGTGGTCAATCCTCAAGAGGCGGGTGGACAAACAAAAACCCACTAATTCTGACAAACTCCAAGAAGTGATTATGAAAGAATGGGTTGCTATCAGTCAGGATTTGGCCCAGAAGTTGATTGAGAGCAGCGCAGTCGAATTGCAGAGGTCCTGAAAAAGAAGCGCCAACACTGCAAATACTGACTCTTTGAATAAATGTCATGTAACTATCGATAAAAGCCTTTGAAATGTATGAAGTGCTTATAATTATATTTCAGGCATCACAGAAGCAGCTGAAACAAAGATCTAAAAGCAGTGTAGCAGCAAACTAAAAAACTGAAAACTAATATTTGTGTCATTCTCAAAACTTTTGGCCACGGCTGTACATATTTCCTCACTTTTTTCAAAATTATTTCCATTTTTTTAATTCATTGTGTAAAGCTGCTTTGCAAACTGAATTTAATTGAAATTGTTTATCACCAATTGTTCAATACTTTCACTATTAAACATAGCTACTGTCAAATTCTTATGATGCAGCTTTACCAAGTGATTAGGTTGACACCCATCATGTCTCCCATTTATAATTTATTTTTAATCAAAACACATTTTATCCTTAATTATCAGCACTATCACAGTCCTTCCAGGGTGCATTAGACAGTTTTTAACACAACTTCAGTAATTAATTTGTTTTGGTTTTTTTTGCTTGATGCAGGCCAATAATTCGTCTCTTCTGAAACACCATCTTTTGCATCATGTCCTATGAACTAACGAGACCAAAGTGCAATTGTTTGACCTTAATGCCCAGTGCCATGTTTGGTAGAAACCAAACAGCATTTCAGCAGAAACACCTCATACTCAATGTCAAACACGGCTCTAGTGGGTTGATGATTTAGGCTTATTATGTAACCACAGGACCTGGACACCTCTAAATAACGTGTTTCAGAGGCAAATACAGTATAAGGCCATCTGCCCAACAGCTAAATTTTGTTTGAAATTTGGTCATGCAGCAGGACAATGATCTAATGAGCACTAGAAAATCTACACCAGAATATCAGAAAAATAAAAGAATCAAGGTTTTGAAATTTAGAAAATTGAAGGGTTTTACTGCAGACATGTCCTAAGCACTGATATTAAGACATTTATTAAACAAAACTTGAACCAAAACAATAACAGGATCATCATTGCAGTATCAATGGGTAGAAAATAGTCCAGCAACTAACCAAGACGAAATGTTAGATGAGGACAAGACTAAACTCAGGATCTGAAATACTACTACCAATCAGGAAAGTATTGTAGAACACCTATGAGCATAAACAGGAAACACAAGACAATAAGCAAAGATGCCTTTGAAAACATTTCTACATAAAGGAAAATTTCTATAAAAAGCATGAAAGAGTAATAAACATATTCAATGTTTGGTGTGACAAAACAATATAAAAATAATCAGTAGTTTTAAATACAAATGTGTGCAGTTTAGTAAGTACAACAGCTGGAGGTTTTACTGAGCATGATGGAGAATATGAGTTCTTCTGGTAATTTTGTCACACTTGTTCCTTTCCATTTTCATGCAAAACATAGGAGCCTACATTAGATTTGTTGTTGTTGTTGTTTCCATCTGAAAGCTGGTCTGTCATGTAACATGTTGCTTTCTTTAAAAGCATGCAAGTATTCTTCTGTAATGTTATTTATTTATTTATTCTTTTTCATGATTATGTTTCAAAAAAATTGTAAATGGTGTTTGTACTGTACTTAATAATGCAGACAGTACAGTACTATATATTCTTGATTCATCACTTGTAAAGCTAAATATTTTAAAGCTTTATATATACAGTAATATATACAATATATATATATATATATATATATATATATATACAGTAATTATGGCTTATAGCTCATGAAAATCTAAAATCCGAAATCTGAAAATAGAGATAAATAGAGATTAAATAGAATATTTCATTTCAGGTTTATGCTAATTAATATTCATACAGTATAAATAATATGTATCTCTCTGTCTATTTCAGTACATGCAACCTCAATCACCAGAAAGACTGCTGACTTGACAGTTGTCTAGGAGACAATCATCAACACACTCCACAAGCAGCGTAAGCATAAGGTAATGGCTGAAAGGGCTGGCTGTTTGCAGAGTGGAAAGTTGACTGAAATGGAAAAAATGTGTTCGAAAAAAAGGTACACAAACAACAGAGATGACTGCAACCTTAAGAAGGCTGTCAGACAAAACAAATTTAGGAACCTGGGGGAACTTTACAAGCAAGGGAGTGAGGCTGGAGCCTGTGCAACAAGAGCCCACACAAATGAAATCTTCAAGAACGGTCTACAACTGTTGAATTCATTCATATCTAACCATTCTTGAACTAGAGACAACATCAGTAGCATTGCTCAGATGTCCAAAGTCCTCTTTTCAGACGAAAATGGAAATTTTGCATTTCATATGAAAGTCAAGGTCCCAAAGTCTGAAGGAAGGATTGTTTTTTTTTTTTTTTCATTCATTCATCTTCTGTATCGCATATCCTGTGTATAGTGTCGCTGGGGCCTGAGGAGAATAGTCCCAGGAGATTCCAGGAGAATAGGGCATGAGGCGGGACACACACATACACACAGCACCTGGAGGAAACCCACCAACTGCAGGGCGAATGTGCAAACTCCATGCACACAGACCTGAGGTGGGAATCGAACCGTGGACCTTGGAGGTGCAAGGCCGTAGTGCAAACCGCTATTGGTGCACCATGCAGACTTTTTAAAATAAATTATGAAAAACAAAATGTGTGTGTGTGTGTGTGTGTGTGTGTGTGTGTGTGTGTGTGTGAAATACGCCTGTGCTCTGGGGTTTAGTAATGAGGAGATGCAAGAATTGAGATAGGGTTCATAGATTTTATTGTTTGAGAATTCAATGCATATGCTTTCCATATTTTCATTGTTTCAGGGTAATTTGGGCCAACAGAGAAAGTTACAGATAGACAGAGTGATTGAGTGAATGTATGAAACATACGGATAGCAGAGCAGAAGAGGATAACGAGAAGGAAATCTATAAAAGTATTCCTTTACAATAAGAAAGAAACTGAAATCTCAACTGCTGAAAAGCCACACTGAAATAGACTGTCAGGGAGGTATTTGCTTCTTTTCCCCTCAAACTGACTTTGAAGTGACATTTTCTCTGACAGTTGCATAGGAGGGAGGTACACCGTGGGCATGTGCCATGGAGCATGGCTGGCATGGGACATGTGCTCTCACCTTGAGCATGATACAGTCGGCCAGGCTAGAGGGAGCTCCTCTATCTCTTCTCCTGTCCTGTGCCATCTGGCCCAAGTCAGCCATCCCTGAGGAGGAGCAAACCTGAGCAGGCTCACACTGAGAGATGCATCCACCATACCCAGCCCACCAACAATGCAACCACACAGTGAAAAAGGCATAAGCCCAAGACCCAAGGATACTTAGACAAACCACTTGGTGCTTACACACGAAGTAAAGAAAGCCAATAAGATTAAATAACATGTTGGTCTAATTTCCATCTGTTCCTTTAAAAAGTAACAAATTACAATTGCTTAATAGCAACCACCAAACAAATTAATCACAGAGTCCCACCCATGGCCTGCATACTCACATAAATATAACATGACTTTGTCACTGCTTTTTGAAATTTATTGAATTTGCATTTGCAAATTAAGAGTTTCAATTTATGAATATTTTAGCACGTGTGCACTCTGTGGGACATTTATCACCAGCATTGCTATTATAAACTGAATAAATGAGCAGTCAAGCTGCCACACAGCCGGACGTTTCTGTGGGCTGATTAATGAGAGAGAGAGAGAGAGAGAGAGAGAGAGAGAGAGTAGTTGGTGTAGTAGTTGTGGGCTGGGTGGAGGGTGTGCAGAAAGATCTCAGCTCCTTTCATCACACCTTTCCTCATTAGCAGTCACTCTCCCAGTCAACACCACTGTACCACTACAGCAGAGTCAACAGAATTTAAACAGGAATTCCTGGAGTGATTAAATCCAGTTTACTGTAGATGTCTAGGTACCACTTTCAACCAGTTCTCTCCGTACCGTATGTTTGACCATCTATCTGTTGACCATCTACTCTTTTCACACATCAATGTGCATTCTTACCTTGGAACCAAGTTCCTCCAATAAAACAATTAGTTGCCATTTTTAGACTAATCTTTTTAGAATAATCAGACAGTGGGCAGAATAATCTGATGTTTAAAACATTTATTTGCGTGTTCCCGATGGCCTGTGAATCACCATAACTTGCATGCCACGGATTAACAATGTGTCTACACCACGTGTTTATTTAGAATTGCATGCCTTGTTTCAATGCCCCATCCAGAAGAGAGTGAGATCATTTATTTATGGCCTGGCATAAGATTCACATCTTGGCTGCTCTCCCAATTCCTTCTAGAGTCACCACATGCTAAGTGTCATTCACTGGGCTCTGTGTACTACAGGGGGACTCAAACAGAACATAAGAGAAAGAGAGCATTTGGAGGTGATAATTATTTCTGTGGCTGTGTGGCTCTGATCCACCCTGGAATACACACTTTTGGGGCTGGCTTCATACCAGGGCTATCACACACACGCACACACACACACACACACACACACACACACACACACACACATACTCACACACAAACACACAGGGTCGACATTAAAAACAAGATGAGAACATCTCTCAATTCCTCTGGAACTGCCAGGCTTTTCATAAACACTGGCAGCTGCTGTGGCAATTAGCCATGCACTCTTTACTTTTACAACAATGCAATATTCGATGATCCTCACAATTAGCTCCTTAATTGGATCCAAGCAACCAAGGTGGGTTAAATAAATAAAATGGCAGAAGTATGTCAGGAATGTACAGTATGTCTGTACAGTTTTTAGCATTTTACTATCACGGTTGAGGGACAAAGAAAACTCCAAGAAGGGTAAAGGGATGGCTCTAACATCTTGTCTTCAGAATGAAAGTGACAAATCTGTGCCCCTTATTCCCTTGCCTAACCATCAACATTGTGAAATCCTAACATTTGGTGTGACAGTGGGTGTTACATGCTATGCCTATTGGGGGCATATTGGAAGGCAATATGACAAAATGCCACACTTGACTGGGCAAGAAAAATGTTGCATGGTCAAAGTATGCCGATCAAATCCCAAGCAGATTTTTTTTTACGGTTACTTGAATGTGTGTGTATTAGATTTTAGCTATTACATAATTTATTGCTACTATTATTTCATTATTAATTCACAGATTATATATAAAATATTATTATTATTAGTTATTATTATTATTATTATTATTATTTCTTACATTAGTAAGTACAACATACTGTATACAACATAATCTAAAGTTAAGTTCACAAGTCAGGAATTCATAAAGTGACTAATTAGAGGGAAAAAAAAAAACTAATTGTGAACCACAGTGAAGCCGGATGTTCCCAGACAGTCAGGAGAAAGTGGTGACATCCCCGTTGGGCAGGAAAGCAGAGTGATATCCTCAGCAGGGCAAAATGGGGTAAGCATCCCACATTTCGAGTCAACAGGAAGGTAGGGCAGCATCTTCAACAGATTAGGGAGGCAGAACAGTGTCCCCAGCCAAGCAGGAAGAAGGGGCGAAGTTCTCAGCAGGGTAGAGTGGAGATAAAGTCATCAACAAAGCAGGGTGGTGGATGTCTTCCGCGGGACAGGGTAGCGTGAGGCAACATCCTCAGCTGAGCAGGGATGTGAGCGGTGAAATCATAAGAAGGGCAGGGAGGTAGAGCAACATTCTCTGGGACAGACGGCAACAAGATGATGTCCAATCTCGGTTTGCGCCTTCTCCATTCAACCATTTTTCAGGAGGCTATGTTTCACAGCCAACCTGATCCACCTGTGCTCCCATCTCACTCCTGATGCCATACTGGAGTGACAACATCTACCCACAATCCTTATCAGCTTTTTGAAGCTTGTTTTTGTCATTTATATCTGAAAAAGATATTACTTGGGGTTTGGGGTGACCTACATCTACCATCAACAAAGCCAGTAAAATATTTAGTTTGCACTTCTTTGGTTAGGATCAATTACCTGAATGTTAATCATAGTTACCTTAAATTTAAAAAAAAATTAGTGTAATACGTACAGCATTTATGGACTAAGAACACACAGAAATCAGAAACAGGCTTAGTGCCAACTGCTTACGCTCTCTATCTGGTTAAGAGGCATCAAGCCTCAGGGTCCAAACAGAGCATTAAGAGTGAGTCTAGTCTTTTACTCGTATGTTAAAATGTGGAACGACCACAAGTTCAAAAGCCCTGAATCCCACCAGCAGACATTAGTAATGCTCTTCTGAAGTCATTCAAAATGACAGAGAGACTTACAGTGATGTGTTTTCCCAATTTTGTTTTTGTCAGGGGATCAATGAGAGTAGGATTTTACAAGAAAAACGGATTTATTTGTTTGCAACTTTCCTTGTACAGTGATGTGGCTTCTAGGACTGATTTGAAGAATTTGCAATGGAATGGCAATTTTTTCTTTATTTTTTATTTGCAAGACATCAGATTACATGCTTTTTAACTAATTTTTAAACTGTACAAATGACAGTTTTTTAACTCTCTTTTAAGATGTTTGTAAGACAACTGACTCCTGAAGTCTGTTTTTGTTATAAAACCATGCTCAATGGTTTGGGCCCAGTAATTTTGGTACAAAAAAATGTATTAGATGTGGTCAACTCTCTCCCCTCCACTCTCAAACGACCCTCCCTCCTATTCCCACCTTCTCCATTGTTCACATAAGTTGTCTTAGATGGGCAGGACCCTTTGGCCTTGGAGGACGAAGGCCTTGAGGAACTTCTCAACTTACTTTAGACTGAAGAAGCTACAGAGTACATGACTCAACTTCCAGATAACCTCACCTGATGACTGAGAATCTTCACAGGCACACCACACTGAGAGTTAGCACTGTTCATTTTTAAATAATTAGACCATTCATGTCCTTTCTCATGCAGTGATGATACAATGCATTTGTCCAACTGCAACTGTGGCACGCTCTTTCTTTAGGCATTCTATCACTGCTCTCATCGGCCATAACTGCCTTTTCCCAGTACACAGTACAGTACATACTTTTATAAATCCACAGAGCAATCAGGCTCCAGTGCCATGTCTGCTATCATGGTAAATGAAAAGCAGAGAGATTCTATGGATGTTTAACAGAAAAAGCTTCTTGACTTTACCTGCAGAAATATGTCATTATGGAAAGACATGCTTTCAACAGTGCTAGTCAAAAAGCCTGGTGAGTCAGTGAACTTTACAACTCCACTTTAAACACTTTTGTGAAGAAATGTGTGCACTTTGTGTGCGGCATATAAAATTATATTATCCACAAACTGCTATTAAAAAGAATCTCACTGATGAATTGCAGATTAGGACATGTACATTAAATGTACAGTATGTTACATGGGTCTTCAGAAAAGAGCACAAAGGTATTATAAAAAGAGATGTATATGTGTGCCATTCAAAAAACTCACTGTTGAAACTGCAATGGACAACTTTTGAAAGTAGAATAGTGCGCATTCAACAAATAATGCAAAAATTGTGGCAAACTCAATAATTTAGCTCAATGTCGCTGAGCCACAACAGAAGAGGCCACATACAGGTCCAAAGGCCTGTGTTACTGAAAATTACACCCTCATAGAGTGCATGAATTGAATACATAGCTAATTTTGTGACCCACTTGATTTCCTGACTCAGAATAGAAAAATCTTTAAAACGCTAAAACTGAAAATGTCCAAATTCAGTTGAATAAACAGTGAATTTACACAATTATTCCCCAATAATACAAATTCAGAGTCCACTGCATCTACTATGTCAGCATCCTGCTCATTACTGATGCTGTTAAGCCAGACTCTAAAAAAAAAAAGAAAAGAAAAGAAAAATCAGTTTCTTCCATGGCAGAACCACATGACAAACATGCTTTGCAGCTGTTTTTAGGCACAATAAACTATCTATCAAAGTTCATTAATCAGTACAGTGAGGTTACTGGCCCTCTGAGACAACTGATACACCAAGATGTGGGATGGATTTGGCATGAAGCCCACGAATCTAAACAAATCCTCAGCCATACAGCTGTTTGACATATCAAAACCAGCAGTCAAATCAGCAGATGCCTTGCAAGCAATCTGTATTCAGCAAGAGAGGTCTGTAGCATTTGCATCACATGTCTTCATACCCAGTATGGACTGATTAGAAAAGATCATTTCATCTATAGACATCCTGTCACAGATTAAACCAACCACCAGCTCTAACAATTAAGAGGAAACGAACTTTCAGAAAAGAACTTTTGTGGTTGACGCTTTATCATGTGCTGCTGACCTCTTGGAAAATATGACTGTCTGGGTGCTCTCATCATATTGTACTAAGTATTGTAAATACTGTATTGTATTGTGATCTAAGAAATGCTGTAAAAAAGAAATCATGGCACCACAACAATATATTATTATCTGCATGGTTGGCCAAAAACCTTCTTTTCAGGGGACACAGGGAAAATTTGACATTTTGGGCTGGACTCCTGCTCTGTATACAAAGACTAATAACATCCTTTCCACTATTCCAAAATTCCATTTATGTTGGGCATCTCCACCAGGGCTATTCCAATATCAAACCACTAAATAAAGAGCCATGAACATGGACCGTCCATCAATGTACACGGGGAGGTGTCTACCTGTGCTGCCTATAACACTCTCACACCTAACCACACAAAGTAACCACTGCACATCCATGAGTGTTTGGGCAGGATGAAATCCCTTATATGAAAAACACAAAATAATTACATGTGCTATAAGATCCACTAATCACCTCTAGCAAAGGTAGAAAGCCCAGCTCCTCAACCTAACAGTTACATAATAACATCCCAAGGAACCAGGTACAGTACATCAATAATCACCAACACCTCCTCCAAAATTGATGTGGAAGAGCTACATGATAAAAAGCTTAGATGTTTTTGAAGTGGATTTCAGATGCTTGTTTCAGAGGCTGCTATAGTAGCCTCTACCACATTGGCAGTGCCAAAATTTGTGCACTGTCATCAGGCAAATGTAGAGAAGTAGGTGTCGAGCCATGGAGACCAGGTGGGTTGCGACATGAAAGACTGGTAAATTGAAAGTTTTGTATTTCTACTCAGTACTTTCATTATCACAACAGACTGACACAATGGCTAAATTACTCCTGATGCCACACCACCCTGACTGTTAATTTTCACATTACCAAGGATCTGAGATACCTATACTGATCAACTTATTTTCATCTTGATGATTGAAATCCAACCCTTCCAAAGACCCAGTAACTTGGACCTGCCCTGTAGCCAGGCCTGTTGATTAGTGGGGTATATGAATAAATTGCTAATCATACAGTATAAATACTATTGGCCTAGGTCAGTAGATGCATGGGTAAGACTGCTGACGTGACAGTCACCCAGAAGACAATTATAATCATGGACACCACAGAAGGTTTTTTCCAACTTTGTACATTAATCCTGAAGACATCCAAACTGTGAACTAGTTCAAACTAACAGAAAAAGTGTTAAACTTCCCAGACTATACAGTATTTTCCATTTCAGATTGTCCGAATTAGGTACGTTTAGCTTTGATGAGAGGTTGACTCACTCATGGCATTCTCTCATCTGATTGATGAAGTAGTGTCCTGGAATGGTTTTCAATTCACAGGTGTGTCTTGACAAGAGTTAATTTGTAAAATTTCTTGACTTTTTTTTGTGTTTCAGACCATCAATTTTCTTGTGCAGAGAAAGGGAGTATACAGAGTTAATAGTCCTAATAGCACTACTACAACTACAGGCCACAGCCATATTATATCAAGAAACACTCAGTTGAGTAAAGAGAAAAGACAGTCCATCATTACTTTTAGAAATGAAGGTCAGTCATCATCATTGTCTATACTGCTTTATCCTGTATACAGGATTGCGGGGAACCTGGAGCCTATTCCAGGAAACAGGGTGCCAATCCATCGCAGGGCACACATAGACACACACACACACACACTTATTCCCTCAATACGGGCAATTTGGGAATGCCAATTAGCTTAATCTGCATGTCTTTGGACTGTGGGAGAAAACCAGACTGCAGTCAACAAAACCATAAAACAATATGATGAAACTGGTTCTCATGAGGACTGTCCCTAGAAAACAAAAAAACAAGAGCTACCTCTGCTGCAGAGGATAAGTTTATTACAACGACCAGTTTCAAAAACTGCTGGTTTACAGCACCTCGGATTATAGCCCACATAAATGCTTCTTGAAATTCATGCGGCAGACATATTTCAACATCCACTGTTCAGAGGAGACTGCGAGAGTCAGATCTTCATAGTTGAACTGAGGCAAAGAAACCATAACTGATTGAAAGCATATCAAACCAGAATAGGATGTTTACCACAGTATTTTGCAGCAACATGCCATCCCATCTGTTTTGTAATTAGCTTGGACCATCATTTTCATCACTTTTTCCCAACAGGACAACGACCCCAAACGCACCTCTAGGTGATGTATTTCTATCAAAATATAGAACATAATCTAGGTTATTTAACACATTTTTGTTGACTATATGTCCATATTTAATCTGTCATAATGTTATTGTCTTCACTACTAATATACAATATTGATAACAGTCATAATTAAAAAAAAAAAAAACATGGTGTGTCAAAATTTTTGACTGGTACTGAATGCGCGCATGTGCGCACACACAGACACACTGTCCAGCCAAAAGAAGAAGAAGTCACACCTGGATTTAACCAAGCTAATTAGAGCCCTTTCATGAGATAATTACTGAGGTGATTAATATGTTTCAGGTGGGGGGGGGGGACTGAATGACCTGCATTAAGCAAAGAAAACATCTAAGGGGGTTCCTGAAACTACTAAAACTGGGTTAAGAACTATAAAATGTGTTATTAAAACCTGAATGGATAGTGAGAAATAAATGTGGTCTGAAAAAAACAACAACAACAACATCCTGAATAAGCTCGATGGGAGATGCTTGAGATCAAATCGAAATCGTTAAAAGGGGCAATAAAAGCTGGGGAAGTGGATGAATTGGTGCACCCATTGGTGCCTATCGTGCAAGTCTGTGGGGGCAGTGTTATGATCAGGATCAGGATTAGTTTCGGCAACCTTATGTGCTCAAAAAATGAGGTCAGCTGACTGCCTGAATATACTGAATGACCTTTTTTTTTTCCCCCCATCAGTGGACTTTTTTCTTCCCTAATGCCACAGGCATACTGAATGAGAGTAAAACTCATTTTCTTACATGGATTGGCAACTACGGAATCCAGACCGTAACCCCACTGAGAAGGTTAGACTCCCCCCATCATCAATACAAGATCTTGGAGAGAAATTAATGACTCTGGACGGGAAATAAACGTTTGTTGTGACATTGCAAGTTCGAAGCGATTTCAGTGTAAAAGGCAATACAAATAAATATTAGGATGTTTTTGGCCGACCAGTGTAGATTAAAGTACAGCATGCTATTTACGTTTTATTTAACTAGTGTCTGCCTTGATACATGTTTACTCAAACGTATTGATGCTATTATAAATGTACATTTAGTTTTACTTTTGTTCAATAAAATATATATATATATAAGTACAGAAAGAAGGACAGGACTAATCTGATTTTTGCTCATTTCACTGCGTCGACCTCGTCTCATCTCGCGAGAATATGCGAGCTCGAGGCGGACCAATCAGAGACGAGAAATTCTGCTCCACGCCGAAAACATGGCGGCGCGGTGAGTGAATGTTTATACCGCAACAAACCTCGATAGCGTATTAAATAATGAATACAACTTTAAAAGCAAAGCATTTAACTCAATGAATCGAATGCGTAATATGAACATTGAGAAGTGGATGTCTGTAATTAATAAGCATGACAGACAAGAATGCCATCGATACCCAACCTACAGCAGATGTGAGCAAAGAAATTTGGACCCGAGTTCCGAAGTTTTCGAAGAAAAAAAATAAAACGGATAACAAACAGGGAAGAAAACAAACACACTCTCCGTCACTGAGTGCCTCGCAATATTCTGGAAAAGGTAAGGTTTTCGGTATGTTGAAGTTCACAAATGGTCTCATTAAAGCGCCTGTCAGTTTCTCTTTAAAGGAAATGTAACTGATGTGATGTGCGGACCTGGATTGTTTACAGCCCTGCCGAAATGTGCGTTTATCCGCATAACGCTTGTAATTTGTTGATAAAGTCGTTAACTCGAGAGTAATATAGTTGTTTTCTTTTTGTATGACTTGGAATAAAAAGGCCTCAATGTCATTTTATGTTGACACATTAGGCAATTAATGATTACATTAAAGTTTTTTAAACATTAGAAATATCAACATACAGCTAAATCAGTGACTCAAACATGACTGTTTCTGTTCTTTCTTTACTAAAAGATGTAGGAACCCCAAAACATAGATCAAGACCGAGATATAATGGTTGCATCAAGGGTGATTCCCCCAGTGAGGCAGAAGCTATACATGATATCATCTGGGATCCTGCTTCTCCACCTCCAACGTGGAATGGTGAGAACTTCTTTATTCCTGACCGTTCCCTTAGTTTTGTATTTCTGACTGTGTCTTGAGACCGTTGTAGCTTTACTCATTTATGTTTAGCCACGGGTCGCCCCAGAATGTGTGTATTGTGTACACAAAATCTTCAGTGATTCTTCAAGCGACATACATTAGTGAATTTAAAAAAAAATCTTATGTCATGGAAATGTTTTTTTTTTTTTACTTAATTCCAAATGTGAAACCCATTCTAGATACATTATAAATAATGTAAAATATTGTACGCCTTTATATGTATTAATTTCAATGATTTTGCTTAAAGTGAAATTCTTTTATATTCTAGATTCATATAAAGTAAAATATTACAAGTCTTTTTTGTTTTAATTGTGATTTAAGACAACTTAATGACAACATTTAAGATAATTAAAAATCTCTAAATAGTAGAATATTTTCTGAAATCTATTTAAAAATAAAAACATCCACAGTACAGAAATGTCCAACTTCTGAAAAGTAGGTTTGTTTATACACAAGATATTTGTTCAGGGCTCCTTTAGCATGAGTTATTGCATCTATTTGACATCTCATGGAGACGATCAGTCTAAGGCCCTGCTGAGGCTTTATTGAAGACCAGGTTGTTTTGATACCAGCCTTCATTGTTGGGTTGGATAGATTCTCTAACATGTTAAGATCAGGTGAGCTGACTGGCCAATCAAACAAAGTAATATCATGGTCACGAAACCAGTTAGTGGCAGCTATGGCACTGTGCACAGGTGCTCAGTTCTGCTGGGACTGAAATTGGCATCTCAGCCAATCATCATAAAGCTTGTTAGCAGACAGGCGCCGTGCTCTAACATCTCCTTCTATATGGCATTGTTGACTTTGGACTTGATAAAACATAGTTGACCTACACCTGCAGATGACCTGGCAGTCGAAATCATCACTGACTGTGGAAACTGGATTTCAAGCAATTTGCCTTCTCCCTTCTTTCTCCAGTTCTTGATTTCCAAACGAAATGCAAAATGTATTTTTATCTGAAAAGAGGTTTTCAGTCTCTGAGCAGTTATTTTTTTAGTAGCCCAGATAAGACGCTTTTGATGTTTTGACACCAGGAATGTAAGAGTCGTGGGCAATTTTCTGAAGACATCTGTGTATGGTGGCTACTGACCCCAACCTCATTCCACTCCTTGTGAAGCTCTCCCAAGTTCTTGAATTGGCATTGCTTAGTATTCTTATGTGGTTACCTATTTTTCACCTGGTACACATTTCCTTACCACACATTTCCCTTCCAGTTAACTCCAGACAGCTCTTTCAATTATGACTTTCTGTGGGTTGCCCTCCTTAAGGAGAGTGTTGATGATTTTCTTTTGCACAACTGTCAAGTTAGAATGGGATTGTGCTTGTATGCACTGGACTAGACCAAGACATACATGGCATTCATTAGGCATGCAAATCACCAGGGACCACCCAATACATTGGTTGGTAATTCAGTTTGTATTGCGATTCCTTTAGTATTACGATTTTATAAATATTCTGGTTCAGTATATTTTTTTTTAGATTTTGTTACAATTCAGCAAATAATTTGCTCCTAACACAAAGGATTCTGTGCTGCCTGCCAATGTATGAATAGAATCTGTAGATTATAAAGGAACTGCAATATTTTATCACTACAAATGCAAACATTTTATAAATAAATAAATAATCAAAGAAAGATTATGGAATCATTGATGTGATGCATGAATTGCCACACAAAAGTATTGTAATACATAATTTAATTGATATTTTCCCCAAAGTCAAATATTTATACTATATACATAGTAATTTACTCAAACTGACTTGCATGATTTGAACTGTAAGCCATAATTATTGAAATGAAAACAGAAAAGGGGCTGAAATATTTCACTTTACATGTTAAGAATCTGGAATATACAGTGTTTCCCACAGATCTGAAACATATTTGTGATGGTAACCAGCTCACTTAACTGTACAGTATATTATGCTATTCCGAGAGCAGTGTTTTGTCCTCTACAAATTAATCAATCGCGGATGGCACCACTCTCCCAGACAGATTTTTTTCAACGGGTTAATATACCTGGAAAACCTGCCCAAGTATTTGCTGTGTGAGAAACACTGATATGAGTTTTCACTTTTTAACTTAAGAAAACCCTTCAGTACTGTGCAAAAGTCCAACCACATTATCTGTGGAACAAATTATGTTATACATGTTAATCATGCCTGTAAAAAAAAGCAGCATATTACATGACCGATCATATTGCAGATGGAAGCAAAACAAAACAAAAACCTAATGTACACTTCTGAGTTTTGCATGAAAATAGAAATAGATTGTTCCAGGGTGTTGGGCTCATCATGGTAAGAAGAGGTGAATGTTTTATGCAGAAAAAGTTCTACCAGCAGTCCCAACTTCCATCGTCAGTACAAGATTTTGGATAGAAATTAATCTGCATGAATTCTTGTGATATTGCATCAGCTTATCGAAGGAGTGCTATGGTCGTTATCAAAGAAAAACATGGTCAACCAAATGATTATAATGTGTATTTTTTTTCTGGGTTGGGCAGTGTATTATTATTATTATTATTATTATTGACACAGGATATAAGGTATTGCTCAGTGAAATTATTCCATATTATATGGACCTAACTTTTCTGGGTTGTTTTGTGGATTTAACAGTAATTGTTGAGGTGATGTTAGCCAGGTGACTTTACACATAAAAAATATATGTAGTTTGTTAGTAAGTTCCCCTATTATCAGGCCTACATTCTTACAGGTTACAGTTTTACATGCTAAATAATAATCTTAATAAGGTATAGGACTGCCATTACAATATGTCCTCTATACTCTATAAAGAGCATTGGGGGAAATAGGCTTTAATGGTGCTATATCAGAAGATGAACGACACATTCAAATGTTCATTTTTTAAAATGCTTAAGAACTGTCCTAGACAAATCAAATTTTTCTAAAGCAAAACTGCCTAGAATTTTTAGAACATGGATACTATATGGGAAACAGTTTTCATATTTAAATACCTACTTAGTGCTGTAAATGTATGGCAAAACTTGTGATCTATTCTGAAACCATATTGATACCTTGTGCTGTAAGTTGATGTCTTGTTGTTTGTTCCTTTGTGGGTGAATGTTCATGTATAGTCAGGTCCATAAGTATTTGAACAGTGACCTGAATTCTAGATACCCTGCATTGGGGATCAGTCTGATAACTTGAACTTGTAAAATTCCTGTCCAATAAAATTGATTTAATGTTATAATTATCAGATTTGTGGACATAGCTCTTTCAGTAAGCACAGTTGCATGTAATAAAATATTAGTTTGCCTCATCCTAAAAACAAAGCAAAATGACTGGTGGAATGCCAATGTTTCCAACACCTTGTGAAAAACAGGTCATGGTAATTTTTCAACCTGAATGAGAGCAGTGGTGGATAACGCTGTTCAATAAAAAATATTATCCATTCACAGTTTCTGGAAGGAAAGTTAAGCATTTTTTGATGAGCTATAAAGGTCCTGTTCCACTCTCATCGCTTTGAACAAATAAATGCACTATTATAATTAAATATCTTATAAGAATATAAATAGTTGGAAATTCTTATTGAATAATTGTTCTCCATTTTGCCGCAGCTAATGAGTCTTAAGCACGCAAGACCCTTCACTGGTTTACTGGTTGTCCTTATATATAAATATACAATATTATTAGTTATTTATAATAAAATATATGTTAGGTACTACATATATTATATCCGACTATAATACCTTAAAACATGCCATATTTGATATCGGACCAAATTTCATATTTTTTTGTGTAATAAATAAATAAATAAAGTATACCAGAATAGTCTTAAATCTATAACACTTAATATTTGGTTGCATATCCCTTGACTCAAGTAACTGCATCAAGCCAGAAACCTACAGATCACCAACACGTTGCTCTCTTCTTTTTTTTTTCTTTTCTTTTTTTTTTTAGGGATTTGCCGATACCAGTGTCGGGTATCGGACTGATATTACACTCATCTGTCCCTACTTGTTAAAGTGTTCCAGTACTTCTGCACAGATATCACTGGCAAAGCCAGCACTTACTGCACAATTTTTTCCCCCATGACAAAGCAAGGTCAGTTTTGACAACTTTGATGAGAGACTGAAGTACAGTAGCACTATCTTTCTGGTTGTGAACGAGAAAAAAACATTAAAAAAAAAAAAAAAAACTTGGACAAGTAAACAATCAGGTCAGCTTTGTGTTTAATGTCAGCCAATAAAATTAAGATTACATTGGTGTGAAAGCTTACAGTACATATCCTTAATCTCTCTAACTGAGTTTAGAAGTGCAGCCTTAGTCTCTTTAGCCATGGTATGGTAGGACCAATCAGGGTTGATTCTGCCTAATTATTTTTTTTCTCTGTTAATTATAATTCAGTTATGAAAAATTGTATGATTTTTCTAGCAAAATCACAAATAAAAAAAGGAGGTTATTCTAAAAACCAAAAAGATTAAGTGGATTAATAGTTCAGTACTTCTATTAAATTGGTAGAGGTTCCAGTCGGGCTACTGATTCTTGCTGCTGATAAATAGTTACCGTCTTGTATTCTGGCCTCTGCCTTCTTTAAGCAGTGGATTGTGTAACCTTTGCCCCTGCCCTGCAGAGGAAGTTGTCACTGACTTTGTTTTCCTTTTCAGCTCTCATGATGTTTCTGTCATGAATTGCTTTTTTCATGGCCAATATGTTAAAGGCCTGTTGTCAGTACATCAGTGCTTTGTGTCTTTTTCAGGACCAATGACCAATGCTTGAAAAGTGGCTTTGATTTCTCCCTCTTCTTTAGCTTTAGAATATGTAGCTCTGTGGTCTAAATGAATTAAAATAGCACAAAAATTACAGTACAATAGAATAAGATGTATAAAATATGATTGAAATATAATATACAGTGATGTAGTAGTCCAACAATATTTGAATATAAAGTACAGCATTATAGCATGTATTAATAGGTTATAAGTACAGTGTATAATAAAAAAATTGAGATTGAGAAAAATTGAGATTCTTTTAACAAAATGTTTTTGTCTACAGACAAATCATATACCATTGAAATATAAAACTGAGATGCATTGAAAAATGTAAACGATTTTGTGTTTTTATGTAGAGAAAACACAGGCGCCTCACTCACTCGTAGTTGTTTACAGGCCTGCCTTACCTTCTGCATAGGTTTGTTTACATGGGGGTTTTAATGCTCTATAAGTTTAGCTCATTTATTTTGTTATGATAACAGGAAAAGGAGCAGGAGAAAGTGTCCGAGTTGTGGAGATATCTGAAATTGTCAACAGAATTGCACCAAATGTGAGTAAAAACTCGCAAACAATTGAAATGAAAATTGCACATTGTATGTCCTATTGATGTTACACCATATTGCTTCATGTCAAAGGATGAGAAGCCTGTGGATAAAGATTCAGTGCTGCAGTGGATTGGAGATACTGCTATTCCCTGCACTCCGGAGATTCAGCAACCCAGAGTTCGACGATGCTTCGCACGGTCAGTATAAATTAGCTATGCGACTCTCCTTCTTCCAGATAAAGCTTGTAACTCGATACATAGTATATTTTAAGGTACAAAAATAGTATCCTTAAACAATTAACAATAACAAAATTTTAGTTCACTAATGATCCAGTGCACGTTGGTTCAGCACTGATTAACTTTGATTCAGAACATATTTAGTAGAGATGGTGGAAAAGTGCATTTTTATGGCATTATATTATCAAAAGATGCTCATTACAAAACCTCCAAAAAGCTTTCTCCAAACCTTGCCTCAAAATCCACTCATTACACATGCTTACACCAATCTCAAAACATAGCGAGTACAAATTTGTCTTGAGACTCGCATGCATTAGAAGCTTGTGAGTGGCCACATGCTCACAACTTCTCAACACATGCTTATTTCAAGTTAAGTTTTGAGAATTTGAAGGCATGTGACTCAATAAAACAAAACCATTTCTTTATAATTCTGCAGGGGGTTCACTGGTATTCGCGCATTGGCATCCCATGTGGTAGCAGTGAATTATCTGATGTTTGTTTATAATTATTTGCTGTTTGTTTAGAAATTGTAGGTGGACATAACAGAGATGCTTGCTGCTTAGTAAAAATTTACCTTTTTCTTGAATTTATTTTTAAGTAAAATGTTATACTCATGCATTTATTTTAGTTTTGTATTTTTATGCAGCCCCTTGTTTTTATGTAAAAAAATGAATACTATAAGGAATACATTTAATGACTCGTGTTCAATTCAGTTTTTATGGCATTACGTTATCAAAAGATGCTCATTGAAGCTGTCAAATAAAGCTAAAGCGTAAAATTTGTTTAATTTCTTTACGCTAAAGCATAAAATTTATGACTCAAATTTTTTTTTTAATGTTTAAGGTCTTAAAAATGGAACAAAATCATAAAAAAATATAGAATTGGGATATTTATAAAATCATGATAAAGAATAGGATTATAAATCAGATTGGCAGCTGGGTATCGTGAAGATAAAGTATCGGTTGGTAACTGGTGATTCCCATCCCTAAAATTCAATAAGATTCATTGCAGTTCAATTTAAGTCTAATTCTTTTGTCCTGGTATTGATTTTGTAAGGAATAACATTTAAAATTAAAATCTTAGTTTCTTCATTTTGTCTCAGAATCAGTACTACTGCATTACTTATCTCATCCACATTGCAGGAGTAAACATTTCAGTAACATGCTAGCAACTCTCTTGTGTTTCCAGTAATGGTATAATGGTATATACAGATCTGTTAGCTATACGGATCTGTCTCCATGGTTTCCTACACATTTAATCATCATTTTTAACTACAGCTGTATGGTCTGCATGTGTTTATATTGGGGCTCATTAGTAAGCGAAAAACTCCTTTGTGTACATGTAGAAAACATTTTCAGTCACTCAAGTTGTCTCGCGCACATGTCAGTTAATTGCATTTTTGATCAGTGTCCTATGTGCTCATTAGGGTTGCCAGATAGCACATACAAAATCCCCTTATGCACTGACGTAACTCTACACATTCATCCTCTCTATGGCTAACAGACATGGCGATTAGAACCAAAAATCTCAGATCTGGACTCATCAGACCAAAGGACAGTTTTCCACTGATCTAATGTCAGTTGCTTGTGTTTCTTGGCCCAAGCAAGTCTCTTCTGCTTGTTCTTCCAAAGTTATGGTTTCTTTACTGCAATTCGTCCATGAAGACTCTAATCTGATGTGCTTTAAATCGCCAGTTTCTGAGGCTGGTCATTTTAGTTCGGATGTCTTCAGTGCATACATGTGTCTTTGTGTGTATTTGTGTGTGTATAGTTTTAATGAAATGTTATTTGTGTACTTGTAGCGACTAATTTACCAACTGACATTCTTGTTCTCTTGTCTAGCCGGCAAAGTAACAATGTTGAGGACCTGATGAAGCTTGCTAAGCAGTTTGACCTTAACATGACCCGCCAACACAAAGAAAGGGTGCAGAATGTTGAGGGAACAAATTGTAAGGTCTTGCCCAAGCTCAACAAACTCACTGCCACCAGCCCAGAATCACAGAGTAATGGGGCTTCAGTTGGAGATGTCAAAAGGCCAAGCCATGAGGAGGAGCTGCATGCTTTGTTTGATGGCCCCACCCAACACTTGAGTGGGAGACTAAGCCCTCCATCAGTTAACTCTTCACAGGAGAGCAGGACTGATAAAACAGCTTCTCATGGAATAACACCAGACACTTCAGATTGCAAGAATCTTCCTGATGATGCTCAGGTGTCAAAACTAGACTTTGATGATGACTGGGAGAATGATGATCTTCTCAATGACTTGTTTGTGCAAGAGGTGACTCAGAACCCTCAGCTTTTGGACTCTTGTACAAAAAAAACAACTAGTCAGATTCCTTCCAAAAAATGTGAACCAACAATGCTGTCCAGTTCCCCTGGATCAAGTAGCAGAGCTGAGTGCTCCCAGTCTGAACAGATTACTAGTCATTACACTAGGATCTTATCAGAAAGTTGCAAAAATGTCCAGTCTTTTGCACTTAAGGAACTTCCAAAAACCAGCCCTTATTTGGTCAACGCACATTTAGATTATCAGAAAACGCATGTACTAGGTGTAAAGCAACAGATGGTTATGACCCATGATGGACTAGCAGCAAAAAACATAGACAGTTCAACTGGACCATCAGGGAGGGACTTGGACTCGCTGTGGGGTGATGAAGATAATGATGATGATCTGTTTTATCAGGCCTGTGATGACCTGGAGCGAATCTCAGCCAGTCAAGAGCAGCAAAGACACAAGAATTCAACTAGGTACTCGTGTAACTCACCTGAAGTACCTTTATCAATCACTACTAGTTCTTCAAACATTTGTAGGAACAGCACAACTACTCAATCTCAACATCCCACTGACTACAAACAGCATGTGTGGGGGTTTGCTCGCTCACATTCAATACCAGGTGCTTCAGGTATATATGTAAACAAAAAAAACTTGTCCGAATCAACTAGTGCTTCACCAGTTAACCACTATCTTCAGAACAAAAGGCAGCAGTACAATTTCACTAAGCTGAGGAATGCTACAGAAGCATGTGAAGAATACTCCTACCATCCCACTTTCAAGAGGCATCAGTCTGATCCAGGGGCACTGAGGAATAAAGGTAAGCTATCACTATGAATAACTTGCCACAACCGCTGTGAATTATTGAAATGCATGCAAACACGCTTTATTAGGAACATGTGCACATTAATGCTTTTATTTCCTCATTAACTTTAAATGTCCTGAAATTTCACACACAACAAAGAGTTTAGACAGAACAGAGTGAAAAACATACAAAACAAATCCTATGAGCAGAGAATCTGCAGGCTGAAACACTTGACTGTAGACTGGAGTCTACAGCAACTGAAAGAAGCACTAATTACAATGCAATGGTGGTGAGCAGACGCCTTCAACTTGAGGTAGACCGGCTACAAAAGAAGACAACCACATCAGGTTCTGTTGCACGGTTCTGGCAGGATGCTGTCTGATAAAATATTTTTTGGTAATTGGTCTACATCATTGGCAAAGCATCAATTTACTATGCCTCCAAAGGGAAAGTCTAAGCCTACACCAGAAAATAATGTCTCAATATCCTGTATTGAATGCTTCTTTTAACAAGAGAACGAGTATATGCGCTTAAAATGAGTCTGGAATTCACACAAAAGTAATTTGATTATTTGAGAAACCATAGCAAAGCTCTAAATGATTCTACCAAAGATATCATTTAAGGCATCCAGATAAAAAAAATAATAATAAAAAAAATTAAAAATACAAATTGATTCTCAGAAAATAGAGCTGGAATAGGCTTTGTCTGGAAAACTCTATTTTATCAGCCAGGCCAAGCCCCATCATTGTCAAGCAAAGCAAACCTACCGAAAAGTCTGCTCAGCTTAAACAAAAGGATCTTGTACCAATTATGAATGCATTGTATGATGATGTTCATAAAGATACCAAGAAACTGTCACAAAACCCTCAGCCAACTAATATTGGCTACACACAGTCTTATGCAAAAGTTTAGGCACTGCTTGATAAATAACAGATTTTGGTTATTGTTTTTATTGAAAAGATGTTAACACGGTCTCTCTTGGAAATGGAAAAAATGTACAATATTTTCAGCAAACATTCATGCATAGCTACTTTTTATGTCATAAACTGAGCAAAGATAAAAAATAAAAACATTATTATGGCACTATGCAAAAGTTTGGGCACCCTACGTAATCAGTATTTGGAAATACCTCCTCTGGAGAAGTAATATTTAGTGGTATTATTTTTGTGAATATATCTAATCATCTTCCAAGTTAACCAATTTTAAAATGTATACATAAAAAATAAAGAAAGAAATAAAGAAAAGAATGTCTAAATAACAAACAAACAAACTACATGAAATAAATCCCGATGTTGGAACAAAAAATTATTTAAAAATCATTGGGATCAAGTAATTTATACAAGATAGGATAGGACACTCAAAGGCTATGCACAAATTGTTACTATTTAGAGAAAATTAATCACAGTGTTCTTCGTGTAGAACCCTTCTCATCAAACATATTTGATTTTACTGTAATCCTTTTACTCCTGTGTGAAACTTTAAAAGTTTAAGTGTCAACACAATAAAATTTAATTTGGATTTACTTGTTTTAAGGTTCTTAGAAAAAATAATCTTAAACATCTTATCTAGTTTTAATATTGAATAACAAAAATACAATACATACAATGATGAAATTAGATAACTCATTATTTCCAGTCCCTGATCAGTGAAGTTACATGGGAAGATGTCTGTTGTATTGAAGATCTTTCTTCAATACTTTTTTTTTTTATCTTTCTTAGTCTTGAAGATGATTTCTGCATTTTAAGAAAAGAGTTTTTTTTTCCTTGTAATAAAAAGACAAAGACTTGATTCAACAATCCATGGTTAACTAAATATCTTTGTAAATCTGTTATTTAAAATCTTCTTGCAATTATATTTATAAAACATAATTATTTAATACTATTGTTAACAGACAATATTTACCAGTAAATTTCATTAAGCTTCCAATGATATGATATTAAATCCACTTGGAAGGTTATTAATGACCTCTTCGATAGGAAAAAGACTTATAAACTACCTGCACAATTTGTGGATGAATGTAAAATGTATATTGATCCATATGAAATTAGTTGTGCCTTCCAAGTGAGAGTAAAATTACTTTTTAATTTTACTTTTACTTTTACTTTTTTTTTTTCTAAAATGCATAATCCCACAGCAGGTCATGATGAGATTTGCTGATCATTTGATTTAAACAAAACACACCTATGTGCCAAATAATTTTTACACGAATTGCAAAGATAATCCTATTGTTTAAAACTGGTGATTAGAGATTATTTAATAACTAATCGTCCTATTTCAATTCTATTATGTCTTTCTAACATTTTTGAAAGGTTGGTAAATAACAGAATGCTTAAGCATCTCCAAGAGCTAAGCATTTTGTATGAGCACTGTTATGGATTTAGACGGAAAATGGGTGTTAGATAAAATGATAGATAAAATGCATAATGCCTTACACCATAATGAATATACTAGGAGCATTTGAGACCATAACATTTTGCTTAAAAAGCTGTCCACAAAGGCCTGACCCTCAGTTGCCTTTATAATTATATTAGTAATCATAAGCAATATGCAAGTATTAATAGATGGATTTAGTGTTGAGACTATATTTGGTACACCACAAAGGTCCTTGGGCTTATTGTTTCTTATTTATAAATGACATGGTTACTGCATCTTTGTCAGTGTTTACACTACTTTTTACTGATGACACTAGTTGTTGGTTCTCAAACATTTCAAACAGTTGTATCTAAAGCAAATTGTGGATTAGTTAAAATTTCAGAATGATTTAAATTGAACATATGTTCTTTAAATGTTGGTCTTTCTTTAAAAGACCAACTACAGTATATTATATATAAATTAAATGTAAAAAATATTACAAATCTAATGCTTGTCGGTAATTTGTTCTGTTTGTATCTTTGGAACTTCATAAATAGAGTGTTCGGTAATTGGGGAATTACTGTATATATTGAACAGTTAAAGTGTATACACAAAACACAACAAATGTACATCCTACCTAACCCAATTACAATGATTGAACATCAATAACATCAAAGTAGTTGGTATTCTTGGATTGCTACAAACCAGCTTCTAATTTTATCAATTATTTTGTAGAAATATGACCATATTTTCCTTATCTGGCAAAACATGTCTCCTGTCTTGCTACGGTTCATCTGACTGGGCACACAGACTCCCACTGCCAGTTGATGTCCACAGGCTGTTAAACGTGGTACTGCCCTACCTTCATTCCATGTGTCCTCAAATGTTCCATTAGGTTTGATGTGTTTCCCCTTATTTGTTGCATGTCACGGCTTCTGAATCATTTGTAGTGAAATTCAGCCATATTTTATAACGTTTAGCACTGGACGTTTAAATTTAATCGCGTTTAGCCTAGCGAATCAACGCTGCCGTCAGAGTAAGTGTAATTTCTGCATTCACGCGGATGGTCCCAAAGTGGACGGACTACAACAGTAGAAGATGATCTCTAATTTTTTTGTGTGCTAAGATGCCATTCAGTCCCCCATTTTGCAGCTGATGGAACAGATCCAGCAAAGCATGGGTATAAAGTGTGATTATTTAGGTCATGGGAAGAATATGCTGCTCAAACGTCTGACTAGTTTCTTCTTCTTGTTAACGTAGAACTATCACTTACTCAGGGTTCCCCCACACACTCTCCACACTACTCCAGGAGACTAGCAGTTGCTGATATACTGAACCTAGCCAAAATCAAAATGTCTCAGATATTGCTTTTCTTCATTTTGATGTTTGATGTAAACATTACCAGAGTAAAACATTACCACCTGTAATTGCATGATTTGTACTTTGTGTTGCTGACACATTTATTGATTGGTTAGATAACTGAATAATGTGAAGCTGTACAGGTCTTCACAATAATCTTGATGGTGAGTGTAAATATATTTGGTTAACCGGTTTAGCTGTTATTCTGTCTATTTTTTTCTCTATATACAGTACCTGCATTCACATACAAAAAGAAAAAAAGGTTTGAATACAGCATGCTGAGCAGCAAAGAAAGTCTGATTGCTATTGCTCCTGCTTTTTTTTTCCTCTTTGCTTCTGTAGTGTTTGTCACAGCACAGCCAGCAGTGAAGTGCTCTGCTGCAGAGATTGAGAGGAAAAAGCAAGAGGCTATAGCAAGGAGGAGACTGCGACTGCAAGCCGCTCAGAAGCCTGACGTTCCCACATAGTATACCACAGAGGAGCCCAGCTTCTTAAATTGAATGCACATGACTAGTCTAGATATTTTCATAATGTGAGAAAATAAAATATTTGGTATGACTGAAATACAGTTTTCTGGAGTTGTTCATCAAGCTTGTTCTACCTTTAGTGAAAGTAGAACACTAAGTCTTTTTTGTGATCTCATTTTGAACTACTTTGGTTTTCTGATGTCTTATTTAGTTAAAAGTAACTTTGCATGTAACTATGTGGATTGCCCATGCAGAACTGTAAATTTGATTTAGATTGCCCTAAGGAAAATGTGTTATGAAGCAAATCTGTGTGCACAATTGCAGCTGATAAAAGGTATTTAATCCAATTTGTCCTTTTTTTTGTTTGTATTTTTCTGTCTTTTTGAACTATGGCTTTCAAAGATTTTCTCAGTTTAAGTTTTAAGGAACATTTTACACTAACTGCAGTGTGTTTCTGTTTGTCTTTCCAGACAGTAAGAATATCCCAAATGCTTTAAATTGATGAATGTTATATTTCATATTATGATGCATAGTTTCTAACTATTTTGTGTGTAATTGACTTTAGATGTCATTTGTTGAAATGAAGGTTTTCTTTGCACATTCAAGGAAAAGCCTGCGTCTTCAGCACACCTGGTGCTTTGTACGTGCCACAATGTTATTCATTGTTTGCCCAGGGGAATGCCTGTGTATCACTCAAATCTGGGCCATTGCCATTTTCAGGTGTGGGATACACAGGTGTATGTGTTTGTGCTCTGGAAATCTTATAGAACTTCTATCCACTGTATTCTCTCCCTCCTCCTACTCATTGACTTTAAATCAAATGGCACAGTAATTTGGCATGGGATGGGAATGTGGTCTTTTTATTACTGTGATTATGGTTTTGAAGATGATTACAATTTATTCTAAGCAGAGGATGAAAAAAAAAAGGGACCAACAGGTGTTGAGTTGCTACAATATACAAGTTGGTGAAGGATTTTCAGCAATGTGGCATTATTAGACTGCCAGTAGACAGTGTAATGAGTCTTTCAAAACCTTTTTTCCCTTGAAAACCAGAGAGCAATTACCTACTGCAATGGACTTCTGCCATCATGCCAGTTCGCTTCATGCCACTGCAGTGATCATCTGAAGACAAATCATGCCCTGTTGCCTAGCTGTAGTAATTATGGCAAATTGCTATATTTTATTGCCAGAGTTCATTTATGTTTCATTGTTGGTCTTGATCTTTGTTGTTGTTTCATTTTACTCAAGAAAAGTGTGTCCTCTTTTCCATAATTCTATTAAGAAAAAATTATAAAATCAGGCCAGGCTAAAGTCAATAATTTAACTGTGCTTGGTGAGTTTTCTCTGGGTGTCCAATTTTCCTCCCACAGTCCAAAGACATGTAGAATAGGCTAATTGACATTTTCAATTTACCTGCTTTTTGGGGCATGCCCCAAGTCCAATGAAATAAGCAGGATAATTGATCAATTGATTAACTGATAAATGTGCTTCTCTTTCAATAACCCTGCAAAAAGTAAAATATTTCAAAGGAAATATTGACGTTAAATTAAACTTTCAAATGAGTTCTTCTCCTGCCATATTGAACATGTTGGGTTTAAATAATATCTCTCAAGCTGAAAGTATTCCCTTGCATTAAAAAACAATTCCACAATGCTTCCACAGCATTACCCACTGCAGGCTATTGCCCAAAAGTATGACTAATACAGAAGGCAGTCAGGTGAGGGGGCAGAGGGGGCTGCAGTTGTCATCAAGTTAAATGAACTGTGAATATTTTCAGTGTGTGTCATTAGCAGCTTAGATTTGTTTCAACAAGGCATACCTGAGGGCTCCATTCATAGGCCCCCAAGTATGAACAGGCAAATGCACACTTGAAATTCAAGCATGTGTGTGTTGAGGAATGTTTTAATGCAGAAAACATGCTCAATTATGTTCCTTAGCAGATTAGCTCACGTACACAGGAATGTGTCTTTCGAGTACCAGTTTGTAGAGGAAATGCAAGAAAGCAAAATTAATTATTTCATACTAGCAGTGCTAGTACATACAGGATGTACATTTCTAAAGCATTGTTTTAATCTTTTTTTTTTTTTACTTTTGGCATGAAACAATGCTTCTCTAAACTGTACTCGTTGTAGCCGATATTCTTCCCATTTTCCCATGTCTGCTCTGTCATCTAGCTTCTAATTCAATGAGCTCTAGTAGCAATGCTGATAAAAACCCATAGGCTCAACTGCTTTTTTTTATATATATAAATGCTATGCAATGAACTTTCTCCACATAACTCCTCAGTTATGTTTCTTAAGTCTGCCAACACCTTCTTGCTACAATGGCTTTGCCTTTTTCCCCACCTTTGTATCACATAATATGGTGGTGTGGACTATAATGGTGTGTTGACAGATTTAAGCTGAGGTACATTTGTAAGTGCAAGTTTGTAAAACCCTTGGAATTTTCTACTTTTTGTCTATAATGAAGACATAATCAAATCTTCATGTAAATCATGAAGAAAGCTTGTTTAAAAAAAAAACAGCCTTAGAACATGCAAATAAAATAGTACATTGCCATAACTAATATCTTAAAGAATTAAGAACCCTTTGACACAATGCCAAAATCCCACAAGATGCTCTGCAGTTTAAACTGAGCAGTAGTTTACTTCATTATGTTTTGCAAGACGGTATTAAGCATTTTGGGATTAATAATCCAGCTGTCAGCACTTATAGATCTCTTACACACGTCTGTACCTGCCAAGGATCACCAAATCCACAGGCTGCTGCTCCCCTGCTTGCATGCAGTCTTATAAAGCAAAAAAATTATTTTAATTCACAAATTTTAATCGAATTCCCCTTAGGTTAAGGTCGCGTTACTGGCTTTTTTTTATGTACACAAGGAAGTTCAGTAGCTAATATTAATGAATAAAATTGATTAATTGTAAGGCACCAAATTTCTTTATAGAACCTGAAATACAACTATTGTACCATTAAATCAGAATTGTACCATGGTAAACTTGTTTTTCACACAGAGACGAAAAAGAAAAAAACATATCCAAATGTGCAAACTTTTTAGTCCTACAAATAACTTTAGCCGACTGATTTTTTTAAATATTAGATAAACTGTTTTTATAACCCATAGATGCTTAATGTGTATTAGCTTGTAACTTTTCTTACTCAGAATGCAATTTAAAACTAGCATTTTCCACTTGAATTACCTTAACAAGCAAAAGAAAGAAATCAGACGACCTGAGGAAATTAAAATCGCTCAAATTTCTTAATTTGTAGTTTTTTATATAGATTAATTTTTGATGAATTAGTTTTTTTGATAGATGTGTTTGCTGACATTCTGGCCGTAGTTATGTTACTTATTGCGTCTATTCTTCCCATCCACCACAAGGGGGTGCACAATGACTGCTTGCTCTCTCTTTATATCTATCTTTCTATCTATCTATCTATCTTATATATCTAAGAACCACCTGACCATCAGATGCAGACTGGTAATCTGCCAGAAGCACAAGGGGATGTGTCAAAAAACTGTACTGTTTATAGATAGAATCAATGTTGATGATTGCCAGATACACATACACAAAAACGAAATATTTAGGATTACAAATGTGTATTTTCTTTATAATTTTATAAACAAATATTGCACTACTACCAGAAGGTAATAAAAAGAAAAATTGGCACTGCATTTCACTTCTTTCTTTCCTTCTTTCTTATTTTGAACCAGATTTTGAATGTGACTAAAGTGAGAATCAAAGTCATATGCCCCATTAGAAGAAGAATAAGCCTTAACTATTCACATATACATTATAAATAAATATAATAAAACTTTTTATTATTATAATTTTTATAGGACAGGATCAGCCATGATATGCCTTGCTCCAGGGCCCAACCGTGGGAGCTTAGCAGTGCTGTGGCATTAATAACCTAGAACTTTAACTGTTCAGCAAGCACTGCCAATATTACAGAAGTGTCTGAAAAACTTTCTCAACCAGGTTAATGTAAGGGCTTCTTGTTGTAGTTTATCCTAAAATATAATAAAGCTGAAATAACAAAACCAAATAAGGAACTTACACGGGGTCAGTCATTCTCTCTCTTTCTCTCTCTTTCTCTTAGAACCCTTTTCTTTCCCTTCATTTAGTCAACCAGTAGGAAGTGTGTGACTATGTGACTACTGATGATCAATTTTTACTGCTCTTGGCACTTTGTGAGAAGTCTTCTCACTTCGATATGGCTAATTAATCCTGGCAAGGGAGAGGTGTAGAGCAGTTTGTATATAGAGCTGAAGTGGAAAGAAGAGTAAAGTGAATTGGCTCAGCTCTGAGTGGGACCATAGCACACAACACATGCAGAGAAAAATACGGTCCAACCTGGATCACGGCCTTACAGGCAAACTGGGAGTCCCCAATCAAATTACACAAGCTGTTTGAACATGCAAAACAATGTAGCATCAAACAAAGAGGCTAAAAAATGCAAATGTATGCTAGTGCAATTAGACACTTTTCAAACCACCTGATGTTTTTTTTTTTTACCCTTAAGACAACTCAGAAAATAAGATTTATTGTTGAAGGTATTTCGAGAGCTTAGCCATATGCACAGTCAACAGGGTTAATTTTCAATTTATCTAGTGTTTTCCATTTTTTTATCTGGTTTCCTGTTGCGTGAAACAAAAGAATGTAAGTGTTAGCAAGAGCATTACTAGTGTATTTAGTTGTGAAAGCCTGCTTCCATTACTCTAACTGGTTTTTAAATTATTTGCCTTTATTATCTTTTTGAGTCACTCACTCTCATTCATTCATCATCTATACCGCTTAATCCTGTATTCAGGGTCAGAGGGGGCCTTGAGTCTATCCCAGAAGACTTAGGGCACAAGGAGGGGTACACTCTGGACAAGGTGCCAATCCATCACAGGGCACACACACATACATACACACTCACACACTCATTCACACACTACGGCCAATTTGGGAATGCCAATTAAACTAACCTACATGTCTTTGGACATGCAAACTCCATGCACATAGAGACGGGAATCGAACCTCGCTTTTGGAGTCAGCACATTTATAATACTCATTTTATTAGGAAAGCAAAATGAGCAAAAAATCCATATCCTGCAGAACCAATGCTCCACCAGCAGTCACCAAAAGTGCAACAACTTCAGTGTTGAAGTGGAAGTTACTTTCAAAGTGATGAAAAATTTATAACATTATTCACTAAGGTATAATTTAGACATTAAAATATTTTATGGGGCGTTATTAAAGTGACACTTTATTGCCTCAAACAAAAACATATTAATGCTGGATATACTTATCAGCTTCATGTTCAAGAGATGGCAAAAGTTATAATGGTAGTAGGACATGTTGTATTTTGCTGGCATTCAGCAAAAATATGCCTAATTAAATAAAGCTTATGAGTTAATCTGTAATTCTTTTACTTCACATTTATATTACAGATCATTTTTATTAAATCCTTTTGTTTTCCATGGCTTCAAAAAGCAAATAATCTCACCTGTCAAATATACCATACAGTACATATCAAGTCAACACCAAGACGGTGCCTAATCACATACATCTGCACATGCACAAATGCAAACGTAGTTCTTCTATATATACGTCTTATGTGTTTTACGCTTGTATACTATTGCTATGCTTAAGCTTAATCAATCACACTTCTTAAAAAGTCAGTGACTGTTAAGGAAAGGACAAGGACTTTTAATTGACAGCTTTGAAGGATAGCACCTACAAACAACTTGGGGCTTGTTTGTGCAGGCAAACAGGAGCCTTTCTGTGTGATTTAAACAAAGACTGATCATTGAGGTGGAAAAAGAGGACATGCGGGGGAGGAAGGTAGATAGATAGAAGGAGAGAGAGAGAGAGAGACTGTGACAGCTCATGATTAATGATTGGCCATCATGCAAGGCCTGACACTTACCATTCACAATACAGCCATTACAACAAAGCCACCAGTGTGGCATCTTCCTACACTCCAAAACAACATGTCTAATCAATACAAGGCAGCTCAGCAGTACGAAAAACACAGTTTCCATTATACTGGCAGATAAGTCCATATCCTACTAGCAAATAAAAAATCCACTGGTGGAAATCTTACCAAGGGTAGTCACACAAGGGTTGCTTGTGTATACTCAAATACTCACAAATGCAAAGTCAAAAAAAAAAAAGTTACAATCAGTGAAATTTTAAACCAAAGATTGATGAATAATGCAAAACCATCTCGTTGTTTTAATACAGGTTGTAGAAAAAGAATCTGGTAACACTACTGTAAGTGCCAGCCTGGAAATCTGTTTTAGATTACAGCCTGATTCAAATGGCGATAGATTCTATAACAGATAAGCAGATGTGTATGTGTGTATATAGAGTAAAATATACTACATAGTCAAACTCTAATATAAGGATTAAAATATGACACAAAGCTTAAATATAAACATGTTTGGGGACAAGAGAACAAGAAGTTACTGTATTAGTGAGGTCAACTTATTAGTGCTTTTTCCATGACAAGGTCATAATGAATATGAATATTCGCAGAATAACATCTTTATGAGTGAAAATACTGTGTTCAATGTAATAATCAAATTAATAAAAATGACTCAAATAAAAAATAAAAAAAATGAGTAAGAAGGTAAAATATCCCATATGTCCTAAAATATAAAAGAACCTTCTAAAAATACATCATAAAAAGAAATAATATACTTTAATCACAGAAACATGCAGAGATCATAAGAATGGTAACAGGATTGTTAGAGGTTGCTGGTTTGTTCTTTCAATGGGTTGCTGGGTAACACAAATTCTTAATCAAGTTGCAATAGTGACATCTAGTGTGTCTCGTTCATCTACAGGCAAACATGACAAGTGAGCCATTCTGCATTTAAAAACATTACGATGTATGAGATCAGTTCTCTGCAACGGAATAAAAATCGGAATTAATTCAGACCTTATCTGTACAGTTTAATAACAAAAGACTTACAACATACATTCTTGCTATAAATTCACAGGTTTCGTTTTTCAGTTTATTTTAGTTTTACAAAACTACCTTCATAATTTGGCTGAATTTAATGAGAAACTGAAATTACTACACAAATAAGTAATCATGTACTGTAGAATGTTAAAATGTAGGTTTGCACATGCAGGTTTGTGTGTGCGAGTGTAAATAATTGAAGAGATAAGATGAGGGGTAAAATATGGCTCTGTAGCATTCTCACACATTAATCTTCTAACTAATGGCAGATATGGAGAAGGTGCAGTTTGGGGGTGGTCATTTTATGGTGGTCATTTTATTCACTGGAGGCCACACACTTCACTTGATGTTATTAATGGGGCTAAATGCCTGACAAGCTCTGTGCTAAAGATACAAGTAAACACAACAAGACAAAAGAAAAAACATTCATGCTCAAAATTTTGCCTTTTACCAGACAATCCACTTTTTTTAGGAATATCTGTACCCACGCAAATACAGATCACAAACTTCAGTTAATGTTGACATCAAACATCAAAAACAGGGAAAATGTCCACTCAAACAAAAGCCTTTTCTGCAGAACAACACAGAGAGAATGAGGGTGAGCTTCTTTCCATTTGCCATTTAGACCCTCAACACAAACAACTAATCTTATTTAATCTAACTCTTATTTGCTCACACAACACCCTCATACCTAGTACTCACTCATTCTCTGTCCCACTTATCACAGGTCACCGGAAGCCTGGAGAACCCAGGGGGGGTTGGGGTGGGGGGTATCCCAGGGGACTTGGGGCACTAGGCGGGATATACCTTGGAGGCACAAGTACATACTCACTAACACACTACAGTATGTGTGTGTAACTCCAAGCACACAGACCTGAGGCGGGGTTTGAACCTCGACCCTGGAGGTGTGCGGCCATAGTGCTGTGGTGGGTTTGAGTAGTTTACCCACACGCCCAATCACACAACAGAGTCATCGTAGACCGCACGTCTTTGGACTGTAAAATGAAACCCTACATAATTGTTATATTATACATAATTATAGTTCAAGATTAGAAAAAAAATTACCTGTTGTTTTGTTTTTTTTAACTGTTTAACTAACTAGTTTTAGTTAATCTGCCAATGACAGGTCAAGATTCCTGTTCTTGGCAGATAGGAGTAGAACCTGAAAGGGTTATTTCAATATAGCTCATGCAACTCATGAACTGAAATGTTGCAGAATGCTTTTCCACTTACCATAGTTGTAAATAGTGCGCATTTGAATTACCATAGACTTTCTGTCAGCTCAAAACAGTCTGGTCATTCTCCTATGATCTCTTTCATCAACAAGGTGTTTCAGCCTGGAGACCCTCTCTTTAAACTCTCTTTTATGTGAAAATCCCAGGAGATCAACAGTTTCTGGAATCAGACCATCTGTTACCAACAACCATGCCAGAAGTACATTCACAAAAAGCACGTTGTTCCCCTTCTGAAGTTTCATATGAAGATTACCTGAAGCTCTTGACCTGTACTTGTTTGATGATAGGCCAATTGGAAAAGTGTGCAAGTGTTCAGGTGTTAGGGGTAGATATGTATTTTTTCTGCAAAACCAATGCAATAAGAATGAAAACAAGGAAAAGGTGGTCATGGGTTATTTTGTATCTGAAAAGAGACTTACTGTGGAGCTTGGTGATTCAGGAAGAACAGGGATCTATTTGCATATATGCTTTGGTTAAAAATGATAAAAAAATTTAAAAAAAACAAGTAAGGCAAGTAATTTTAGTAGCATAAATATTGCATCAGATCATTGCCATATCTCTTAATGATGCACTTTACCAGGAAGCTATTTCATCCTTTCATTAATTTACCTGAGGTAAAGAAGCTGCATGGTGGAAAATGTAAGTATTCACTCATACTTACAATATATTACGACAGTCATAAATTATTTTCTTGTGTGTGTGTGTGTGTGTGTGTGTGTGTGTGTGTGTGTGTGTGTGTGTGTGTGTGTGTGTGTGTGTGTGTGTGTGTGCATAGCTAGTTTAGAAGTTCTGCTTTGAGGAAATCCTTTCAATGACTGCCCAAAAGACTCCAAAAACTCTGAGGTGTTAACATGCACTTATTCATTCATTCATCCATCTTCTATACTGCTTATCCAGTTACAGCCTATCCAAGGAGATTTTGAACACAAGGCAGGGTGTACTCTAGACAGAATCCCAATCTATTGCAGGAATGGTTTTGGACTGTTGGAGGAAACTGGAGTACTCAGAGGAAACCCAGCTAGTATGGGGAGAACATGCAAACTCCACATACACAGACCAGAGGGGGGAATCAGGTCTCAAATTTAGGGGACCTGGCCATTACAGCCTTATGTGGTTTCTCGGGTCCCTGGGGTGCAGTCAGTATTCCAATTTATCCCAAAGGCATTCAGTGGAGTAGTGGTTCATCTGGAGTAGTGCATGTCAACTGCGTTCTTCCACATTAGGATGTTACACTGTGATGCAGACCATGAAGTTCCTACAGCATTCTAAAAATACTGAAGCATGGGGATAAAATGTAAAAAAAAAACAAATGTGCATCTACTGTATCAGGTTCATGCTACTTTCTAGCCATATCAATGGCAGTTTCTCAGTGCTATCATGTTGTCATTTCTTAATCTCATGACCATGTGCTGAATCCAATTCCAATAAGATCAATAAGATCGGTTTTTATTATGGGTGATCACATCATACCACTTTATTACCAGACATGTATCATGCACTTATTACATTGCCATTGCATGGGTTGGTATAAATACCTTATCAAGGGGATAGTGTTAAGAATTGGATGCAGTATTTTTACTAAATTCTCTGAACATGACATAAATATGCTGATATCCTGCTGCATGTATGCCATAAATGTGGTAAGCACTAGAAGAACATAATATCAACTCAAGGCAGTTTTTATGACATAGCAACATATATGGTAGCATGGCATTACCTGGCATTTGTTGCATGGCATTCCACTGTTATGCTAATGACACACAGTTATATGTCTCAGCAAGACCAGAAGAGAAAATCCAGTCTAATAAAGTTGAGTAATGTATGAAGGACATGAGACACTGGATGCTAATTAACTTCCTTCAGCTTAATTCCGACATGACCGAAGGACTATTACTAGGTCTACATGCAGCTAGAAGGCCTAGTACTGGGTGATCTTTCTGATCACCCAGTAACTCTGGATGGCCTTTCTGTTTTATCATGTACAGTAGTGAAAGACCTTTCATTTCAAGCTCATGTTGATAATGAACTGCTAGTGTCTTACAAATGTATATGTGTACTTAAATCAAAGGATGCGGGCTGCTTGTCAGTTCCAAGTACTATGAGCAGGGGCAGAGCTTTTTCTTACAAAGCCCCAACGTTATGGAATAGTCTTCCAATTAATGTTTGGGATTTTGGACACAGCCCTGGGTCATTCAACTGTCTTGCAGAATTTCCACTTGTGAATAATCTTTCTCTCTGTAAAAGTTGAATTCCAGATAGTTTGGAAATGGTTTTATAACAGTTTCCAGATTGATATGCACCAATAATCGCTTTTCTAAGACTCCCGTTTAATAGCAAAGATGGCATTGTTTTAACTCACACCCAAATGGTCCAGATCTGCTTTTATAAAGATCTGCACACCCGTTGATGATTAATCAATCAAGAACTGATGATTAGCAGCACCTGGCTGCAACTTATCGCATTCACCCATTTTTTTGCGGACATATTGGGAAGGTATCTCAGTTTGACAAGGGTAATCTGGACAAACCATGTCTTTATGGACCTCTCACTCCATAGGGCAGTGTCATGCATGTCTAGGCCCTTAGTTTTATGAATAGAAATTGTAAAGTTACAGCATACGGACATTGTAAACAATGATGTGCTTCCAACTTTGTGGCAATCATTTGTATGTAATGATGAGGTGCCCATAAACCTTTAATCATAATGTGTAAATAGTTAGGTTAGGTAAATAAATAAACTTCAGATTGATTTTGGTACTGAACAATAAATATTCTTTTAGAGACAATTCCTACATTATCTGTTAATAATGTGAGAACATGGATAACTGTTTGCTTGACCTACCCAAGGGTCCATGCGTGCATGGCCCATTTCTCTCTGTTGTGCTCTAGGCTGAAACTTAATACCCCACCACAGTCTGTTTGTACCTGGTTGCCCCAGAAACTCAAACAATTGCATTTTTGCGCAAATGAAATTTGAACATCATCAATCATTCCTGACAAAAGACCAACTGTTGTGGTGAGAGCAGCAAAGATTTGAGTGCTTATTTGAGGATAAAGCAAAACACATTAAATGATAAGCTACTAAAAACTACTTCTGTTGTATCCAATGTACTATTGGATGGGGGGCACTTATTAGTGAGGATAATCTATAAAAAAAAATTTTAAAAAAAGAAAGAAAGAAAGAAAAGAAAAGGCTTCAATTGCTAGGGAGCCTAAAGAATAAACTTAGATTTACCCTGATTTGCCCTGTTCCTTCTTGCATCAGGGTAAGAAGAGAGGCAAATGAGTTAATGCACTCATCATGCCTAGCGCCTGCTGTGCAAGCTTGTGGGGTCAGTGTTATGATGTAGAGTTGCTTCTGTTGGTCAGGTCTAGGCTCAGCAAGGTTATGTGTGCAAAAATTAGGTCAGCTGACTACCTAAATATACTAAATGACCATTTTTTTCATCAGAATTTCTCTTTTCTATCCTCATGGCATGGGTAAATTCCAAGTCAGGCTCAAATTGTGAAAAAGTGGTTCAGGGAGCATGAGATATTATTTTCACACATGGATTGTGTACCACAAAGTTCAGACTCTAATCCCATTGAGAATCTTTGGGTTGTGCTGGAGAAGGCTTTATGCAGCAGTCTGACTCTCTGACCATCAATACAAGATCTTGGAGAGGAATGAATGCGAATCTGGATGGAAATAAATGTTGTGACATTTGAATCAGTGCCACAGCAATAATCAAAGCAAGTGGCAGTTCAACAAAATTTTGCGTGTGTGCCTTTTTTTTCTTTTTGCCCAAGCAGTGTATTAGTATATACATATATACATAAGGTAGGTGTGAAGGAATTCACTCAGATCAGGGTGGATGGAGGGTGGGATTTAAACAGCCTATAACTTGGCTGGCAATAACACCTTCCATCGGCTGCACACATGAACACATTACTGTTAATGGGTAACGGTTGTAAAAAATTAAGTCAGGAATGTCTTTAGCATCCACTACTGGTTACATTAGCAATTCATGTGATATTTCAGTTCGCTTTTGTCTTCTGGGAGCTCAGATCTCACAGTGGATATCCTCAAGGAGGATAGCCCAATGGTGGGCTGCTTCTTTTTCCCCTTCATTTACCCTCATTTAACCAAAGCAATATGTTACATTTCTCTCCAGTGGGCACAGCTCTGACACTAAATCTCTATTACCCATATTACTCCATATGCTTGGATGAGTATGTGATGATGCCTGAGGCTAAAAGCTGCAGCTGAGTAGTGGTTGAGAAAGCACACAATTTATAAAGCATTTGCTGGGAGGGACTTCAACAGCTACATCTGCTCTGGGATGCTGAGGCGTAATCAGGGAACGCTGGGTCCCAGAGTGCTGCCTCAGATACGAATGCTGGCTTTATCGGATCCTAGCTTAGAAAATGAGGGGGATCCATCATGGCCACAGTGCTGACAGTGCATTGTTTTTGTGTGTGTGTGTGTGTGTGTGTGTGTGTGTGTGTGTGTGTGTGTGTGTGTGTGTGTGTGTGTGTGTGTGTGTGTGTGTGTTTGCGTGTGCATGTGTGTTTTATTATGTTCCTATAGCACATATGCTAAGATTGGATTTTATTAATTGGTAAACCAATGTGTCATTGAATTTATTAATTGTTAAAACAACATGTCATGTAATGATGTATGCAGACATCATTATAATTTGATTTTGTTAGATTCTCAGATTTATATCCTGCAAAAAAATTGACTATTAGGGATAACGCACATACACAGAGGGAGAGAGAGAGAGAGAGAGAGAGTTGAAACCTGGTGGTGTGAAATAGACAATTAGACAATAGTGTGATATCAGACATCATTGTCATAATCATTTGGAGAAGTTAGAGGTAGTATATGTGTAGTGACTATATTTATATCTTTGCATAAATTATGCATGCAATTATGGAGCTATGCAATCTATGCAAAGTAAAAGAAAAATGACCTAGATTACATACAATATGGCTTTATATGCAGAGAAGAAACAAATTACTTAAAAGTTTTGTATAATAAAACAATTATTTTTGCATTGTATAAACTTGCTCATCAGAACGTGAAATGTAAAAAGCCCCACACGTTTGCAGTTTTCACAATTATTGGAAGACATGAAGCAGCAGACAAAAAACATGCATCAAAGCAAATGACTCTTATGTATTTTTCATAATGAATATGAAATCTGTGATGGATTGGCACCAGGTACAGGGTGTACATCGCCTCATCTCCTGGGATAGGCCAAAGGCGCCCTATGATACAGGATGTAGCGGTATAGACGATGAGCGAGCCACAAAAGTATTTAGGTTAATGTTTTTTTTATTTCTTAGACTTAGATAAATTGCTTACAACTTAGATTTCTTAGATAAATTGAACTTAATGTAAATTACACTTTTAAAACTTTTAACAGGGCTGTTATGTGGTGGGTTTGGAAGCCGCATGTAATAACTTTTGAAGAGCCCTTATGCACAGCTTCTGAGGGGGTCAGCAAAATAGAAGGATGTGAGAGTGCTTATGACACACAAGGAAAGACCTTCCCATTCAGCATGGGTTTATTAATTGGGGAATAAAAAGGACCTTAAGGAAACTAATTGAGCTCCATTGTCTCCTCGAGATTGGACGGTGTTCTGAAAACTAAAAATAAACTCTCTCATCCACTCCAGATGAGTCAACCCTTTCTGAGGGCTTATGTCTTATTTATACTGTATGTGTTTTTAAACGTAAGCAAGAACACACGCTTAACCAGTGGCATGCCGCTCTCTCTCTCAACAACACACTTTAGAGATGGACTTGGGCTGGGTCTTTGCCTGTGTCTCTGTCTTAAATCTTTGTCTTTGTCTTGAAGACCCTAATACCACTTCTGGTTCTATCTAATAATTGTACAAAGTGGCGACCCTAAATAAACTCATCAAAAGGTGCAGCGTGTACAGTGCAGTGTCTCGTGGCTCTGCCCATCACAAGACACCGGATGTCAGGAGATAGAGGGGAAAAGGTGCTTTTTCATTAAATGAAAAGGAAAAAAAACATATATATGTATACAGTCACTCTGGGTCAAAAAGAGAAAGTGGAGGCTAGTGCAGCATGTGCTGTCTCATTTTTATAGAGAAGAGGGACAGAGAGGTTATGGATCATACCAGCTATCACCTCCCTGTGATTACTATGAATGCATGTGTTTTGGAGGAGCTCACATGGCCGCTCATCCACAGGGATGACCAAAGGGCAAGCTAAAGTGATTCACTTCCCATGCCAGTGTCTTACCCAGATGTATTATGCAACAAAAAAAAAATCACTAAGCAGGTGGCTGTCTGGCATGTTAACTTCTGTAATCTCTGGAATTAAGGCATGTAATCAGCATCCATATGTGATTAGTTGAAGGAATTCTGTTAGTCAGGGGTGTAGCAACCCCAATCCTCTACCTTTTGTGGTGGACCTTAAATACATTGGTTGATATAGACTTCTATAAACTTCTAATGTTCTGTAAAGCCTTTGTAAGATCTCTAATCTGAGATTTCTTTTTTTTTTTTTTTGGATTTTTGCCCGATTTTCTCCCTAATTTAGTAGTGTCCAATTCCTCCCCGTCCCTTGGGGGCTCCCACATTAAGCTACTACTACCACCCAGTCGGGAAGACTAATATGTGTTTCCTCCGAACCACGTGACTCCAGCCGACCGCATCTTTTCGAACTGCTCGCTCACGCATCGTTCGGGGCGGCGTAACACACTCAGAGGACAGCGCTATCTGCTGCTTCTGCTCCCTCAATTCCGGTGAGTTTTGCAAATGCACATGACATTGTTGTTCTTGCAAGAACTGCTCAGCTGACCTTTTTATCTTAAAATAACAACTGACCAATTTTTTTTTTGTAGAAAGTTGCGATTATAGACATATCTAAAAGCTGTGCTGCCCAAAATTTACACCCTGTGAGATTAAGATAAGTGTTTTTTTTTAGATCTTTTTCCTGTTAGCATTGTTAGCCCTGTTAGCACCAAAGGCCCTGTTAGCTCTGTTAACTCCAAAGGCCCAATTTTAAGTACAGATTTCTTGTTCTTTTGTAATATAATCTAGCTTCTTTCAAGAAATAAATTATTCAAACTCTAAAATGGCATTTTTTTTAACAGTTTGGTTCCCAAATGCAGAATAGCCAGTACTAGCGACATCAGAAAACAAAATGGCAAAAAGAAACTGTTAATTTAAATATGAAACAGATTTCACTATAGCATTCCACATAGCGATTTTAAGTATATGATATTTGCACAATATTCATATGGCACGTTTTCACTGGACAAATCAGGATGCAGTGAATAAGTGATGCATAGTTCATTAATGTTGGAATAACTGCAGAGGCAGTAAAAGAGTGTAAACATCTGTTTAATTTACTTATAGCAGCTGCTATTTTGAGCTGGAGGTAGTTTTGATTCATTGATCATGTGAAATAATCATGCTTACTCCACATCGTGGTAAATTTGGAAATAAAATTAGTAAGAATTTTAAAATACCATTTATCCCATTTTGCTGTCAAATTGTTCATATGCTTTAATTATGATGCAAAAATACAGACTAAATCAGCCTCGCAAGTGACTGTTGATAGGTCAAGCTGCCCCTTAAAATAGGATGTATGAATGTGTTATTGAGGACATTGTTTCCTATAAGCATCGAGCACCCAGGCAATAACAAACACATCAGGCAAAATGAAGTTATCTGAGAATAGAATTAAACTCTGCATAACCCTTTGGCCTGCATCATTAATAATTTTTAACCTAATTAGGATAATGTACCACTGCCAGACCTGCCATGGAGCTAGCCAGAATGACTGCCATTCAGAGCTGCCCCTGGTTCTCAATTTTTTAAGAGAGATTTGGTACTTGGTAAAGTGTTTTTTACCAACAGAAACATTTTGCAATGCTGAGAGAGAGAGTAGCGGAGAGACAGAAATGTCCATACATTACTTTTCAAATTCAAAGAAATTATTGTCTGGGAAGTTCTCCTTATATAAGTAGTTATAAGATCACTCACACACACAAACATATTTCCTGCCAGCGCACTGCACCTGATAAGACTGCCCCCGCTCTGCTAATTCCACTATCGCTTATAAGCGTACTCTTCGAAACAATTGGCATGGATCTGGTCGGGCCACAGCTCAAATCTGCAAAAAGTCACGAGTACATTCTGGTGATTGTGAAGCTTCGGGATATGCGAATCGCTATCCCGAAGCTTCAAAGTAGGCAATCGCATGCTGCTGCTCCTCCCCAGTGCAACTTGTAAACAACAAGCCTGTTCCACTGGCAGAGTCAGGCCAGTGAACTATCATCTGCAGCAGGCCGTTAAGAGTAAATGCACTTTACACTTTACATATCACATTAACCATTTAAAATGGTGTATTGAACCCATTGCTCGTGCCTGTGCTTTCATTGCATGTAGTGGACTTCACAAAAACTGTATACTTTGCTGCTAAACCAAAGCTTTTCATTAAGACTGTTGTTGAGACGTTGACACCTGCTTCCTGTGTGTTCTGTCTGTGCACCAGGCCTGTTACAGCCAAAAATGAAAAAAAAAACATATGATATAAGTGACCACTAAAAAAAACACAAAAAAAAAAAAACAATTAGAAGCTGCTGGGTTATGCATTAATGTTTGAGTAACATTTAATACTTGGTCTATTGCAGTGTATCTATGGGGAATACTGCTTCCTTGACAGTTGTTCAAAAGATGATAATTGACAGCCTCCACAAGGAGGGTAAGCCGTAGAAGGTCATTGCGGAAAGGTCTAGCTGTTAACAAAGTATACTCTATTAAAGCATATTCATGGAAAGTTGGGTGGAAATGTGACAGGAAAGTGTGGTAGAAAAAGATGCACAAGCAACAGGGATGACCGCAGGCCTAAGATGATTGTCAAGCAAAGCCATTTAAAGAACTTGGGAGAGAGTCACAAGAAGTTGTCACGGCGTGAGCCTGTGATGGGCGTGTGCCCAAATCTATTATCGCCCCTCGCTCACTTCGTAGGCTCCCTAAGAAGGCGGCACCCCTTCTGCAGGTGTGTGAAGGGATGGAGCAGCCTATGCGGGCCGGATGGCATTGATTAACGTTAATAGGATCTCGGGCTTGCTCCGCATTATAAAAGCAAGGCACAGAGTTTAGTCCGGGGTCCGAGAAGAGCATAACGCGGTGGAGATTGAGAGTGGGGAAATGGAACGTGCCCCAGAGACTTGAAAAAGGACATTGGATTTTCGCCCTTTGATCTCCGCGCTGAGGACAGCGCAGGAAAGAGCTGCGCGAGCTCCCACAGCATCCTTTGCTCCCACGTCGAGCCCGCCTTCACGTCCTCGCCGCCAAAGAGGAAAAGGCCAAGAAGAGGACAGCGTTAAGGCCACCGATCCCAGCCGGGAAAGCCGCCCAGCCGAAGGACATCCGAGCGAGACTCCCACCTGAGGCCGCGCCCAAAGAGAGCTGGGAGGCACCAGGCCAGTCATCGACAGCGGGGGAGGAACTGTCCAGGGAGCGTGCAGGAGCGCTGCCTCGCGTGCTTCGTTCTGCCACTCCGCCCACCGCCGCCAGCCGCGTGCCCGCATGCCAGCTGGTCACTGCCTCGGACCACGCATGTGCACACTGCTTCACTTCATCCCTACCCTATCTCTCCGTCCGCCCTCCTTTTACCCCTTTACTTCCCCTATTTACTCCAAATAAATTACCCTTTTTCCCTAAGATCTCGCCTCGTGTCTGTGTTTCACGGTGCCGCCCGTGCAACAATGGGTCGAACCCGTTACAAAGTGGAGTTAGAATGGAGTCAGTGCATTAAAAGCCACTGTTGCATTCCTGGTTTCAAGCTACTCCTGACCTAGATGCCATTTCAGAAATGTCTTACCTGGGCCATGGATAAAAATGAGTTTGGGCTGGGGAGGTGGATCCAAGTACAGACAACAAGTTGGGATAAGCACTGGTTGTTTTGTGGCAAAGAGAAGTGATTTTGCTAGGTTGTATAGTGAAGGCATGGCACAAACTTCACAAAGAGAATACGGAAGTGCAGGGCCGAATGAATGGCGGATCCGTTTAGATAAATCAAGTCTAAGGTTCAAAAAAAGTCATCCAGTATTCCAGATTTGTGGTCATGAAAAATGAGATGGAGTCGGCTGCAAAAAATCCAGAAGTGTTAACAAGATCCTTAGAGCAAAGCAAGGGTTGAGATCTGAAAACTGAGGCAGGTAAGATTGCTGAGCATGAAAGCACACAAAGAACTGGCAGAGAATGGTTGTTTAGTGGGTTTAATAGGGTGAGGTGCACACGTTGAACGGAGGTGCAGGTGATTGTGACTTTGCTTGAGACTGGAGTGTGACCTGGCATGCCGTGACAGTACACTACCCCCCCCTCCACCAACACCACATGACATTCTTGAAGGTGCCCTAGGGTGAAGGTTCGTCATTAGGGAACGGTCCAGAATGAATCGGCTTAAACCCAGGTTCGCTTCTCAGTTCCATAGCCATCCCAATCCACAAGATACTGGAGACTGCACCCACGATGAGAATTGAGAAGTTTTAAAGCTTGTGAAATGTTTCTGTAAATCAGTAAAATCTTCGCCTCCATCTATGAGCTGAGGTGGTGGAGGAGGGTGTGGAGAGGAGCCAGAGGGTACGGAACCAACCTGGAGACCGTGGGTTTAACTTGGCGCATGGACAGAGGAAGAGTCAACCTGATGGAACATGGATTGATAATCCAAGTGATCGTGAATGGCCAATGAACCTTGGCGAAAGCTTTCTGGACTTGGTTTTGAGTGGCAGGTCGATTTGGGACAGCATGATCCTTTGGCCAACTTGGTATATGGGGTGTAGCAGACATAATTTAAGAGAGACTGAGAGACTCCCAAGGCAATGGTTAGGTCAAATGGAACTACCAGGTTCTTAACTGCAGCTAGGGAGGACTGTGACAGGAACAAACTGTAAGTGAGCACATCACCTTTGTAGGTTGGTGGTGTGGGGAGGGATTGTTTATGGCTAGGTGTTCTGCTGATGAGAACTCAGAAGAGCACCTTGGCTCTCCAGCACTACCTCCAGCCATGCAACCTCTGCTGGATCCATAAGTGGCTCATCAGCTTTATTCCTCCGTACTTGCCACAGCTCCACAGTTTTGACTCTGGATCCATGCTGGCTGAGTGAGATCATGAGGGAGAACAAAAGACGCGGCGCGAAGCAGCGGCCACGAGGGAAATGAGCCAGCGTCAGGAACAGACTGAGAGCCTGTGCACACCGCACACCTCTGCCTAGCATCGTGATCACCAAGGACTAACTTACAAAGGACTAACTATGACAGCATAACTAAAAGGGCGAGCCAGAAGGAAACACAGACATGAGGGCTCCTCTGAGATGTAAAGCGACCAATCACTTCACCTTCAACAAAACTGTGTGATCAATGAGAGTGGGGAGGACAGCATCTAAACATACCAGTTCACCAGAATACTCTACATCCATGAGTCCCCCAGATCTGCTCCTTTATCTAAGGCAAATTTATTTACAAAAATGCTTGGCTAAATAAATAGGTTTTAAATAGGTTTAAAAAACAAACACTTAAACACTGAGACTGTGTCTGAGTCCCGAACAATAATTGGAAGACTATTCCATAACTTTGGGGCTTTTTAAGAAAAAGCTCTGCCTCCTGCTGTAGTTTTCATAATACACGGTACTGACCAGCAGCCTGCATCCTTTGATCGAAGTAGGCGTGGCGGATCGTAAGACGCTAGCAGTTCACTCAGATACTACGGCGCGAGACCATTTAATGCTTTATACGTCAATAGTAGTATTTTTAAATCGATGCGAAATTTCACAGGGAGCCAATGCAGTGTAGATAAGACAGGGGTGATGTGCTCGTATCTTCTGGTTCTAGTGAGGACTCTCGCTGCTGCATTCTGTACTAACTGAAGCTTGTTTATACACCTAGTTGAACAACCAAGACAGTAAGGCGTTACAATAGTCCAACCTAGAGGTGATAAAAGCGTGAACTAGTTTTTTTGCATCATTTAGTGACAGTATATTTCTTATCTTGGCAATAGTTCTGAGGTGAAAGAATGCTATCCTGGTGATATTATCTACATGTGCTTCAGATGAAAAGATGATGCTCTCTCATCTCCTCCACATATCACTCACTCACCTGGACACTAGAAGGGGGAATTATGTTAAAATGTTCTTTGTTGACTACAGCTCAGCATTTAATACCATAATTCCCTCCACACCCACCACCATGCTGGAGCACCTGGGACTCAGCTCATCTCTGTGTCAGTGGATCTCACTTCCTAACTGGCAGACCACAGGCAGTAAGGATGGGTGGCAGGAGTCTTAGCCTCCATCACTCTCAGCACTGGAGCCTCCCAGGGTTGTATTCTGAGCCCCTGCTGTACTCTTTGTACACCTATGACTTTGTAGCCACTACGAACTCCACCAGCATCATTAGGTTTTACTGATGACACTGTTGTGGTGGGCCTAATCTCTGACAACGACAAGATGTTGGAAATCTGGAGAACTGGTGACAGAGGAACAATCTCCTTCTGAACATCAGCAAGACAAAGGAGTTGATAGTGGACTTTAGTACTAAGCAGGAGAGGAACTACCAGACCCCCGCCATCAACAAGAGCCCAGTGGAGAGAGTGGACAGCTTCTGATACCTCTGTGTTCACATCGCGCAGGACCTGTCATGGTCCTGTCACATCAACAACGGGGTGAAAAAGGCCTGGCAGCATCTCTACCACCTCAGACGCCTGAGATACTTTAGACTGCCCTCTAGGGTGCTTAGTAACTTCTACTCCTGCCCCATAGAGAGCATCCTAACGGGAAACATCTCAACCTGGTTCGGGAACAGCACCACAGAGGACATGGCGTGACCTTCAATCAATCTACAACAAGCGGTGCTAGACCAAGGCCAGGAAGATAATGAAAGACCTCAGACATGGACTGTTCTCTCTGTTGCGTTCAGGAAAGCTCTTTCGCTCCCTGAAGGCCAACACAGAGAGACTGAGGAGGAGTTTCTTCCAGCAGGCTATACAAGCTCTCAACCACAACACCACATAGGACCTAACACTCACACGGTTACACATTTTGCACACCTCAGGACTGCAAACTTTTACTTTTTACTAGGACACACACATACGTTTACACATGGAACATTTGCACATTTGCACATTTTGCACACTGTGAACTTGAACTGCAACCTTGCATATTATGTTGCCAATAACTGGACACGGTTCTGCCCTGCACTACATTACATTTCTATTATATTTCATTTTACAATATATATTTTTCTATTTTTATTATATATTCTTTAACTTCTTTATATTTCTATCTTATTCTACTATTTTATTTTCATTTGTATTCTTATTCTTATTGTACTGTATATTATGTAAATTTTTAACTTTTGTAAAAGTTTTTTTAATTCTCTTATTTTTTGTAATGGTGGAGGTCAACATCAGCAGTCATATAAGCGTTTCACTTCATATCATACTGTGTATGACTGTGTATGTGATGAATACATTTGAATTTTTATAAAATATTTCTGGTCCATTTTTATCAAATATAAAATATATTCTATAAAAAATACCAAAGAAAATTATTCAATTTGTAAAGTAGTATAAAAAAACATTAAAAAATTGCAGTCTCTTCCATTCCAGGAATTAAAAAATGGAAACAATGGCAATTAAATCCATAGAACCTCTGTGGTCCATGCACAACCTCTCATAGACGCGCCTTTCTCTGAATACGCGTTTTCACGGGGGTGAAGTTTAGAAAAACGCATCTCGGGTGATTAGTCTTCGCGCTCAGTATTATAAATCTACAAACACGGTTTAGGTTTAGTATTCAGCGCGCACCATTTGTTTGGTTTGTATATCTGTTATGTTACAACTAAAATATAACACTCAGAAAGACCTTTTATTTGGGGTAAAGTGACTGATGTACCTAACATTTTTCAGCAGAGCCTCAGTCTCACTGGATAATCCATGACTTTTCATGAACATATAAGTCCTATTGACACCTGGATCAGGTGACACCAGCTTTTCCCCAGGAGTCCTACTGATGTCTCAGCTGTTCACACTCTGTGTGCGCCCCCATGTCGCAAAATGCAGTGTTTTGTACGTGAGTACAGTACAGACCAAAAGTTTGGACACACCTTCTCATTCAAAGAGTGTTCTTTATTGTGATCTTTATTGTGTTCTTTATTGTGTCCTTTAGCCCAAACGCGTCTCTTCTGCTTGTTGCCTGTCCTTAGCAGTGGTYTCCTAGCAGATCTTCTAGCATGAAGGCCTGATTCACACAGTCTCCTCTTAACAGTTGTTCTAGAGATGTGTCTGCTGCTAGAACTCTGTGTGGCATTGACCTGCTCTCTGATCTGAGCTGCTGTTAACCGCCGATTTCTGAGGCTGGTGACTCGGATGAACTTCTCCTCCGCAGCAGAGGTGACTCTTGGTCTTCCTTTCCTGGGACGGTCCGCATGTCAGCCAGTTTCTTTGTAGCGCTTGATGGTTTTTGTGACTGCACTTGGGGACACTTTCAAAGTTTTCCCAATTTTTCAGACTGACTGACCTTCATTTATTAAAGTAATGATGGCCACTCATTTTTTTCTTCACTTAACTGCTTTTTTCTTGCCATAATACAAATTCAACCTCTTTGAATGAGAAGGTGTGTCCAAACCTTTGGTCTGTACTGTATGTATTTGTGTTTTGTTGCATTTCTGCGGTACTATTATTGATGTTTATTTTTCTCTCACTTTGCAAAAGGCAGCACCTATTTAGATATATACACCACTATACTACCACTGATCCCACACTGCCCTGCAAAAGCCGCCACCCCCTGTGACTGAAACAAAGCTGCACACATCGCTTTGGCGCGAGCAGCCCCACCTCAATCACACACACTCAGATCAAAAAGAGTGACAACTCCCTCAAAGCAGACCAAACACTAAATCAACAACAGTACTCCATATACAGTCTTATGCAAAAGTTTAGGCACCCCTTGATAAATAAGAGATTTTGGTGAATTTTTTAATTGAAAAGATGCTAACACAGTCTCTCTTGGAAATGGAAGAAGTGCACAATATTTTCAACCAACATTGGTGCATAGTTACTTTTTTTGTCATAAATTGAACAAAAATTTAAAAATTAAAACATTATCGTAGCACTGTGCAAAATTTGGGCACCCTACATAATCAGTACTTAGTAACACCTCCTCTGGAAGATATCACAGCTTGCAACCACTTTTTATAGCCAGCTAAAAGTCTTTCAATTCTTGTACTTGGGATTTTCTCCCATTCTTCCTTGCAAAAGACTTCTAGCTCTGTAATATTCTTTTGTTGTCTTGCATGCACAGCTCTTTTAAGATCTACCCACAAATTTTCAGTGATGTTTAAATCAGGGGACCTTCAGCTTGCGTCTGTTGAGGTTTTCCACAGTGGATTCCGAGGTATGTTTAGGATCATTGTCCTGTTGTAGAAGCCATCCTCTTTTCAGCTTCAGCTTTTTTACAGATGGTGTGATGTTTGCTTCCAGAATCTGCTGGTATTAAGTGGAATCCATTCTTCCCTACACCCGTGCAATGCTTCCTGTGCCACTGGCTGCAACACAACCCCAAAGCATGATAGATCCACCCCCATGCTTAATAGTTGGCAAGCTGTTCTTTTCATGAAATGCTGCTCCTTTTTTTCTCCAAACATGCTTTTGCTGATTGTGGCCAAAGAGTTCTATAACTTCATCAGTCCACAGCACTTGGTTACCAAAATGCATCAGGCTTCTGTAGATGTTCTGTTGCATACTTCTGATGTTGCATACTTCTGATTTTATGATGGGGATGCAGGTATGGTTTTCTTCTGCTGACCCTTACATGAAGGTCTTGTCTGTGCAAGCATCGCTGCACAGTGGAACGGTGCACTACCACTTCTGAGTCTGCTAAATCTTCCTTCAGGTTTTTTGCAGTCAAAGGATGGTTTTAATTTTTCTTTCTGACCAGCATACGAGCAGTTATCTCCAAGAGTTTTCTTGGTCTTCCAGATCTCATCTTGACCTCCACAGTTCCCCTGAACTGCCATCTCTTAATTACATTTCTCACTGTGGAAACTGCAAGCTGATAACACTTTGTTATCTTCTTGTAGCCTCCTCCTGCATTGTGGGCATCAATAACTTTCATTTTCAGAGTCTTACACAGTTGCTTTGGGGAACCCATGGTTTTTGAGTGTCTGCAAGTTTTGAAGAGTCAGAGTATTTGTAAAGCTTTACTCGTTTACCAATTTCAGCTGTTGCCATGCATCAGATCTGATTAAGGTCTGAAACCTTGTAAAAAGAATCTGAGACTCTGTAACACTTAGGGTGGCCAAACCTTTGCACAGTGACATAATAATGTTTTTATTTTTGTTCAATTTATGGCATAAGAAGTAACTATACATCAATGTTTGCTGAAAATATTGTGCATTTTTTCCATTTCCAAGGGAGAAACGCATCTTTTCAATTAAAAAATCACCAAAATCTCTTATTTATCATGGGGTGCCTAAGCTTTTGCATAAGACTGTATAACAACATACGTAGATTTTCTTTCTTTATTCAAGCCCTTGTTGCCACTCACACCACTAACAGCGCAGCAATGAGCATTTACTTATATCCTAACAGAGTCATTTACAGTACATAAATCAGTTATCAATAGCTGACAGTTAAGATAAGAACAGTGGCAGCTGGCACACCTAAAAATAAATGCAGAATTATTTATAGTCTAAATAAAAATGTTTTCTAAACTTGGGCTATTTTTGTTTACTTACAGCATTTGTTAAGTAAAAAATGTCAATTAAATGAGGTTTGGGCTCCGGAATGTTGAGCCAGGGTGTTCATCCTACCCATCAGTCTCTTCTAAACATGCTTACCATGCTTGCGCTTGCACAGACCAAAAAATACTCCCACCCTGCCAAATAAATCCATACTACTGCATCTAGGACTTGTAGGTTCATGTTTATTATTGAGAGTTTTTTTAAATTCGTTTTGTGTTTTATTATTCATTTTATTTTCTCCAGTTGCCAGATTTAAACCCTGATATCCCTTCCATGGAGGAGTTTAATGTACTTTTTTTTCGTCCAGTTGCCGGATTTAGACCCTGATATCCCTTCCACTCCCTGTAATGCCATGCCTACTCATTATTTTCCTTTTTCTTAAAAAGAACTTCAATACGCTGATGTGTGGTAGGATTTTCTGATAAATGAGGAAAAAACGATTATAACAATAATTTTGCGCTATGGTAGGAAAATCTGATAAGGGAGTATAAATCATTAGAACACCGGCATTGTGATCCCCTGTTTTAATTTCCTACATAGTCTAATCAGGGCTCAACCGTATGCATAAAGTTTTCCAGAGCACCGGCAGAAGTAGACTAATGATTATGAATGTGTCAGCAAGGAGACTGGCTCTGACCATTTTAATAATTCATTTAACGTCACTGTGTTAACATGTACTTTGCTTAAATTCGATGCAAAAAAGGATTTAAGTTAAATTCTAAATTTGTACTGTAATTTTAGTACTGTGATTATGAATTCGTTTAATTCCAATGTTTCACTTGAATTTATCACCTATTATGTTCAACTCTCAATGAGTTGAATTAATCCTTGAGAGAATGAACCAAGTCTATAGTCTATAGTTATAGCACCACTTAGCAGTAAAGCGAGGAAACACACACACGTAATGCTGTCGCCACAAGAGACACGGCGTTAAAACTGTTACTCCAGTTGAGTACCATCTGTAGCACTTGTTTGCCGTAAGACGTTTTGTTTACAATTACAAGTGTGGAGTGAATAGACAAAGGTAATGAAAAAGAATGTAAAATATTGTCAATTGAATGCTACAGAGCCTTAAAAAGTGTAAAATGTTTGAAGATCCCATCTTTATATCAGAGCATTATTTATCATGTTTATACCCTGTTTTAAATGGAATCATAAGCCAGTGACAGGTTGGGAACTTGCTACTATTGACATTTCTCAGCCACTAGCAGGCCCTGTCTGATGAAAACAGACTGTTGACAAAGTGATATCTGAGGCTGCTGGGATCCTGAAATATAGGTTGTTGCTCTGTTCCTTTCTTGGACAAGTGCCAAAGAGAAATTTCTTATAATCTGTGGGAATTCGCTACAAATTGCTTACGCTCTTGTCTGTTTGAAGAGTGATTTTTCCCACACTGATACAGCATTTTAGCCTGATAACTGCTTCTCCAATGTGTGTAATTTGTAACCTGGATATAGGATTTGCCTGACACCTTTGATCAAATAGTGCTTAAGAGCAGTAGCTTCTGAACAAATCATAGAGTGTGCACAACTCTGTGTGCCATGTTGCATCATTCATAATATTCCTAATATTCTTTGGTATTTTAATTAAAATTGTTTTTAATTTGTTTTAATTGGTAAAATGTAGATTTCAATAAAGTAATTATGTGAAAAATACATTGAATTTTAAATTAGGTATATTCATTCATATAAAAATGAGCTACTATGTTAGTTTTGCAAATGTTACCTTTTTATATATTGCTTGTCATTGCTTACATTTATATATAACAAATAAAACGTCAAAAGACATTGATTACTCTAAACTGAACCTATATACATACATAACCTATTAAAAAATATACCCTTTCGTGTATTACAAATATATTGAAATCTTTCGATAGTACATTGCAAATATAATAACAAAAAGTTGTGCCATCAGTTAATATATAAAAAGTATATTTTGGAATTAAACTTTAAAAATACTTTAAAATAATTGTATTGTAGTACACTTTTCAAAAATATATTATAGGAAAATATACTTTAAGTGAAAGTTTAGTCTAATTTCCAAAGCATACTTATTTAAACATTGTTTTTCAATTTATTTTTGGTATATTATTAAAATATGCTCGAAATAATCATTGTAGAAATGTACAGTAAGTATACATTAGAATACAAATGTTAATATACGGTAGTCTCAGTATATTTTCAGCTAAATTTAAATGTACTTATTCATATGTACTTATTTATGTTTAATGCACATGTTTTTGCCTGCTGTTTTGCCATCTCTCTCGTGTGTGCTCTCTCAAACTCGTTTAGCATAACAGCATGCTACATGCTACTGCTGCAATAAGAATATATATATATATATATATATAGATAGATAGATAGATATCATTACATTATACATCAAAGAGTATATTACTCATTTATTTGTAACACAGTAAAAATTGCTGTAATGTACTTATAATACATTAAAGATATACTTTAATTTAATTAATTAAATTACACAAAGCCATATACTTTAAAGAGTCTACTTAAAGTTGTTCCACTTTAGCACACAGAAGTTTACTTAATACACTTAAAATTGTGCTTTTGTACAATTTAACTCCAACTAAAATGCACTTAGTACAAAATGAGTTGTTCCAAAATAGCAAACTTCAAGTATACTAGTCATTAGTCTGGAGCAAGTACACTTAAGTGCTTTGGCATGCTAGGAAGTAATAAACTTAGCATCTTTTTTACTTGGGTATATACACTTTTTTGTAGTTGTGAATTGTTAAGGATCTTAACAATCAAGAGGTCAACAGAACCTGTGACAATTATATTACCTATTTACAAGTGAGTTAATTTATTTATAAATATCTTTTTCACTAATTTTTTACCCATCACACTGTGATAAAGTATATAGACAGTGGCTTTTATTCAGCCCCCCTTCCACTTTTGAATGCTAAAGAAATTTTGGACATTTTGCATATCTGTTTATTTTATTATTATTATTATTATTATTATTATTATTATTATTATTATTATTATCAGAAACTAAAAAATAGCCCAACTGCTTTGGATTGTTGTCATGTGGAAAGGGAATCTTCTGACCCATTCTGTGAAGGTTTTCTTTATTTGGTTGCATTTATCTTTCTCTTAAATCTAAGCAGGTTTATTGTCCATGTTACTGAGGACTATACACCATAGCATGATGCTGCCATTAAAATCCCTCACTATATGGTAATAGCCAGTTTATGACTTGGTGCTTAGTACTGTAACTAGGTAAGAATGTCTTGGTTACGGTCTAGCCTAGTTACAGATGTGTTGTGGATCCAAATTATTGTTATACAGTGATGAAGAGCTCTGTGATCCTGGGAACACATTATAAAGCTTTCAAACATAATAATAATAATAATAATTATTATTATTATTATTATTATTATTATTATTATTATTATTATTACCACTACTACTAGTAACAAGATAATGTTCATCTGTTGAACATTATTTAAAAAAATAAAATAAAATAAATAAGCAAAACATTTAGCTAAAAAGGGGGGAAAAAACTGTATTTAATTCAAAATGCAACAAAGAGACAAGGAAATGAATGTGTACTGTAGTGTTCAACCTAGCACTGATTGCTCAAAGAGTTACAGGGGTTGGACAATGAAAATTAAATACTGACCAATTTAGTGTTGGAGGTTTAATGGCTAAATCTTCACTGATTGCACATTCCCACCAGTAAGAGCAAAGTGTGAAGGTTTAATTAGCAGAGCAATAGCACAGTTTTGCTTAAAATATTGCAATGTACAAAACATTATGGGTGACATATCAGAGTTCAAAAGAGGACAAATTGTTGGTGCCAACTCGCTGCTGCATCTGAGACCAAGACAGCAAGTCTTTGTGATGTATCAAGAGCCACGGTATCCAAGGTAATGTCAACACACCACCAAGAAGGATGAACCCACATCCAACAGGAGTAACTGTGGACGCAATTGGAAGCTGTCTGAAAGGGATGTCCGGGTGCTAATATTTGTCCGGGGTTATACTTGTGCTATGTGGCCGCATCACTGCCAAAGACTACCGAACCATTCAGGAGAACCATGTGCACCCAGTGGTTCAAACATTGTATCCTGAAGGTGGTGCTGTGTATCAGGATGATAATGCACCAATACACACAGCAAGACTGGTGACAGAGTGGTTTGATGAACATGAAAGTGAGGTTGAACATATCTCAGGGCCTGCACAGTCACCAGATCTAAATATTGAGCCACTTTGGGGTGTTTCGGAGGAGCGAGTCATGAAATGTTTTTCTCCACCAGCATCACATAGTGACCTGGCCACTATTCTGCAAGAAGAATGGCTCAAAATCTCTCTGGCCACTGTGCAGGACTTGTATCTGTCATTCCCAAGAGGAACGGATGCTGTATTGGCTGCAAAAGGAGGCCTTACAGCATACTAATGAATTATTGTGGTCTAAAACCAGGCGTTTCAGTTTCAGTGTATTTCACTGTATTTCATTGCAGTGTAATTAGCCAAAATTTCAATGAGTTAAAGTGTAATATCTCAAATGTAATCTCTCAATTGAAATGCATTAAAATTAGTAAAGCTCTAATGTAAATAAATGCAATTAATTTAATGTGTTAAAATTAATTACATAGATTTTATACATGTAAAAGCTCCCTCTTGTGTACTACGTAAATAACGTAATCATAAATGTGATTTATTTGGTGCAGCATTAGAAGTGTATAGTGATATGTTTAATTCAGATCAGGCTTGTCAGGAGGCACATGCACCTGACTTTCACTAATATGTAACTCTGTGTGTGTGTGTAATCAGAATGTGCCTCTGGTTGTATAGCTTGTGGCTGCCCATTAATATAATTCAATTGCTCTAAAACTTTCCCTTTGAAGCAAATTAATTAAGATGCTATTATTTAGTCATTGAGAGGTTAATGACTGCCATTAGAAACAAAAGCAACATCCACCATCATTAGCCAAACAGTTATCAGTTATTTACCGTGTGGAAGATTAATGAGCTCTGATACTGGCCCAGACGCTAATTAGCTTTAAAAACATAACACTATCCATCACTGTTTGTGATTGTATAACACACACACACAAACACACACAAACGTGCACACAAAACATGGCAGACTCTGCAGGTAAAATGTGACCTCACAAAAAAGTGTAGTGTATGTTTTAAAGAAATTCCTTCAGTTACTATTGGGAATGCCAATGCAATTTTCCTCTACACTTGTTACAGAAGTCATAGGCTATCTATAGAAGGTTTTAACATCATCAAAGAAAGACCCCCTATGGCCCGTATGTTGGTGCTGAATTAAATTGCTGCTACTCTTTTAAATGGCTGTGTTTCCACCAGGTGGATGAAACATGGATATTCTCAATCACAACCAAGAAAAAGTTAAAAAGTCAACCATCAGCTGAAAAACTGATACTTCCATGTTTTGGGGGGATTATCAAGAGCCAGTATTAGCATATTATCAGGAATAAGGTTCAATAATCAACAGTGATCATTACAGTGAGATGCTTGTTGATGAGCTGTAGTATAAACAATGGATTAAACACAGAGGACTGCTATTTTTGAGGCGTTAATTCATCTTTTCTATAGTCCTGATCTTGATCCATCATATTTTCACCTGTTCAAAGATGCACTTCTGATGATACACTTCTAAGAGTGTGGATCATTTTTTATTTATCTTTGTATATTGTTATGTTTACCAATATTATGTATTATGTATTATGTTCCAAATATTGATCCTTATTATAGATTTGATTGAAGCCTTTACGCACCTGTAAAGAAATGTTAATATCAACCAGATAACGCAAATATTTTTTTTTTTACTTTGACAGAATAAATGGGTGGAGCGTCATTCCAGTGAGCTCCAACCAGACTACACCTTTGTACATATATGAGGGAATGCTTGCGTGAATGGTGTAGCAATTTGCCTTTAAATTAAAGACGTTTTTACAGCAGAAAAGGGCTGGAGCGCAGTGATTTTGCTTGCCTCTTGCAAAGACAGTTATTTTGAATATGAAAGCATGAGAAATTGAAAGTGTGGTGTGAAGGCATGTTAAGATGAGGAAGGATTAGTAAAGAGTGAAGATGAGTAAAGATGAGAGAAAGTAGTAACTATTCAGAAAGGAGTAACTATTCTTACAACTGGTAGAGAATTATTTTAATTTTAGTAGAAAGTTTGTGGATATAAGGGTTATTTCATAATGATATCAAACACATCTGACAGATGTGTGAATCAGAGAATGTTTCACGAATGCCATAATCTGAGTGATATTTAAGATGGAAAATGAACAGATATGTTAGAATATCTCTATAAAACGTTTGCTGACTTTGGTCCCCTTTTATATTTGCTCATTTCTGGCTAGTGGAAAGGGCAGTAAAGTTATTACAGATTTCCAAAAAATTTTTACTTTTTGCTTGAACTGAATGTTTCTTTCAGTGCTAAATATATAAGCACTAATACACAAAACACTCAGCAGAGATCAGTAAATAAATGTGCAGAAAATTCTCCTCTCAAGAAACATAATTTCATGTTTGAACATTACCTTTCACTTTCTCTATGCAGAGTTCAGAGAATCCCAACAGCTTGTAGGCAAAACCAAACAAGAGGCTAAAATTGGAAACATGGTTTTGGGAAATAAAACAACCAATAAGTAAAGACTTCAACAACCGTCCTAGTGGTATGGTGGATCGCACTACAGTCCAAAGACAAATTGGCATTTCCAAGTTCCTCATAATGTAAGTCCCCTGGGATAAGCTCCAGACTTCCCATGACCCTGTATAATAAGAATGAGCTGTACAGAGACTGAATTAATGTACTGTATTACTTCAACAACATACAATATATGGGAAGACAATTACAAAATTCTAAATATACAGTGCTTCCATACCGTTATCACTTTATGACTGTATGACCAATCTGTGCAATATAATTGCTTAGGCAGCATGACTTTTTGTGTCATATGGGATAATGTAAGCTTTTTCTGTGCAACATATCATAAAATAAGCAACCATCTTAATATAATAATGATATTCAATTATTCTTTCACATATCCCAGTTAGGAAGCTGGGGTCAGAGCATAGGGTCAGCCAGGTTACAGCACCCCTGGATCAAATAAGAGTTAAGGGTCTTGTCAAAGGGCTCAACATTGGCAACTTGGTGGTGCTGGGGCTTGAATCTCCCACCTTCCAATCGGTAACCCAATTACCCGCAGTCTTGAGTAACCACTGCCCCAACATCCAGGTCACCTGCCTTCCACCAAATTCTGATTTCCATAACCCAGTTAAAGAATGTTTTCTCAGCATTGTAATGTACAGTATCTTGAAAAGGGATTTGCCCCCTTCCTGATTTTTTAAAAATATATTTCTCACAATTACATGATTCAGATGTTGTTGTTGGTCTTTCTTCTGCTCCTAGCAAGGGGTCGCCACAGTGGACACTTGGTCCGCACATACATGCTTAGCACAGGTTTTATGCCGGATGCCCTTCCTGACGCAACACTCCCATTTTACCTGGGCTTGGGACCGGCAATGCATCCAGATTGCAAAGAAATAAAACACAAAGACTTGTTTCACATTTGGCAAAAAATATCTTGATAATCTCCAAGACTTTTGGGCAAATGTTCTGTGGAGTCCTGTTACATCTTGCATAAAACTAGCACAGCATTTTTCTTGGACCTGGATGACTTGCCATAATTGATGTAACAATGAATTCCGTGCTCTTCAAGAAAATCCTGAAAGAGAATGTCCAGCTGTCAGTATATGACCCCAAGCTCAAGCACACTTGGGTTATGCAGCAGGACAATTATCCAAAACACACCAGCAAGTCCAACACAGTGGCTCAAAAAATACAAAATTAAGTTTTCGGAGTGGCCTAGGTATAATGCCCGGATTTAAATTCGATTGAGATCCTTAAACAGGCCTTTAATGCTTGAAAAACCTCCTCCTTAATAGGCATGAAGCGATAACATAACTGGGACACGTGAAACGTGGGGTTGATCTGCGGGGTGCAGCTTATTATCGTGTGTGGATCTCTGGGAAAGGACACCGCCTACCTCCGTACTGGAAGCATCGACCTCAGCGCTGAATTGACGGGTTCAGGATGGTGAGGATACGGGCTCTGTGAAGACTTCTCCAGATTCTTGATTCCAAGGTGGGTCATGACGTCAGCAAGGATCTGATTGGTGCTACGCAACTTCTGCTGGTGAGCTCCGAGAAGGGCGCCTTGACTCTCCAGCGCCGATCTCATGCGGTCAAAATCTGCTGGATTTATAATGCTGGCTGAATTATTCTCAGGGCGAAACAGAATGAGGTGAATCCAAGAGCGTTGGAAAGAGGAAGCGAGGGTGAAACACCAGAGAATCAATCAGCGACACATCTGAGTCAAATCGCAAAACAAGAGCTGTAGTCAAAAAGCAGAAGTGTTAGATCAGTAACCAGGAAATCAAAGAGCGAAGCAAGAATCCAGAAACATGAAGCAAAAGCCATGGTCAAAAATGAGAAGGTGCAAGCTCAATCCCAGGAAATCAAACAGCGCAGCGACAATCCAATTTGAGAAATGTGAAACGAGAAAACAAAGAAATAAGGCAAAATTGGTAACGTGAAAACCATGAAATAAACCAAGAGAGAATCGAGGCAAAGAAACACACAATAATCCAGCATTTAAACTATGTGCATTTGTTTTGTTTTTTTTAAACAAAAACAACAATGTCTTACAGCTAAGGAGGGGAACCTAAAAAGGGTGAATATTGAGGAAACAATCAAAAAAGGAAGTGCACAATAAAGGAGATGCATATTCAAGGTGAGCACAATCAGAGAAGCAGACAAGCAGGGCCGGACAAGCAGGTCAGGCAGATGGACTGACATTCTCAGCCAGGCAGAACCAGATGTGGCAACTTTAGTGTTAGCTAGTGTTAGGTAGTGGGAAAAACCTCAAATCTTACCCCTAATATACATCACTTTTACTGGATGTTTGAAACTTGCAGTCAGATCCATGAACTTCGGGACAAAGATTTTATTTTGACATTAGATATCTGCACACATTTAATTTGAAATTAAGCAAAGGCAAGCTTTTCAGCTTCAACTGGGTATGACAAACCATTGACATTAAACATTCAGGAATTACAGCCATTTTCAAACATGCACAAAATATGTGGACGACGACAAAAATGATGCAACGTAGGCTGCTTTTATTGCTTTCAAATGTCCAAATGGGTCTAAATGATCCAAACAATATGTAAGGTTTAGTAGAAATGGAAAACAAATAATATTTACTGGAAACTATGACGAACAGATTACACAGCCCCGAACACCCCCAAATATAAATGTCACATCTGTCTTGGGCTCATGTGTGAGTTAATATCTGGATATGCTCTGACCATATTTGCACAGAAAACTGCCCACAATTTTTTCTGTAAAATAAAACAATTATTTTGTGTAAAAACCATTCTGTGAATGCATGGATGAAGTGAACAATGCGAATGTGAGGACAATTTTCAGATCCTTTGGAAAGCAATGAGTGCAATGACAATTTATTTGAGTCCATCAGAATCTCCCACTGTCTGTTCAACATTATTGTTTACTCCCACCATGCCAGAAGGCCCCCACTTTATTAAGGCATAAATTATCACATAATTACACCATATGTAGTTCTCCTAAACCCATGACTGTATGTTATGAATACTAAACATGCTTAGGAGTGCAGAGAAAGGCCAATGCACATGTGTGAGCAAGTTTATCTGTAGCTGCATACTGTATGTTTGCAAAATAAATATCACATCAACAATTTTGGGATTTTCTTCTTTTTTTTTATCTCAATTTACAGTGACTCATGAATCAGAAGCATTTAATGTAAATGCTAATTACAAATGGAATGAATCCAATCCTTCATGGTGAGTGATGGTCACAGTGTAATATTCTGAGTGCAAGACTTACTCAACAAAGCTGTGGCCAGGTTTCGATTTCAAAGTGACTACCTCACTGAGTAATAGAAGTGTCTAAACAGTCTAATTAGGAACATATATGTTTTAAGGCAATGGTTAAGCCTGAAATTAAGAACAATTTCCCATAAGAGTTAACAAGGTATATTCAGACTGCCTCTTTTCTCATCCCCTGCCCTGATGCAGTTTAGATTACATGCACTTGGTAAATGGCCACATGCAATTTAGTAAAAACCCTTTCCTACAGTAAGTAGTCAAATGTTGAATTCATTAAAGGCAGGGAGTGTCAGTTTTTCTGTATGATCAATAATCTTTACATGGCCTTAGGCCCACCCCCTTTCTAACAAAGATGAGTGTAACGATGCAGGTATTGCGGCAGGCAAACTCACGAATCACTGCTCCACGGGTTTCCAGTCATACAGGCCACTGGCCACCCTCGCGTGCAGTCGCTAGGCAACGCCACCATGATGGCATCCCCCTATGCACGACACCTGGACGCATGTCTATCTAGGCCCCCAACACAATGCAACAGATGTGCGGACATTTAGGTAGCACCAGGTCTAGGAGCATTGCTCAGGTATAGAAAAAAGAAAAGATAAAACTGAAATGAAATGTGAAAAGAGATATTATTTTTAAAAAATGAAAAAAAAGTGAAAAATGACAAGAAAAATGAAAAAAATAAAAGTGAAAAGAAAAGAGAAAAAGATCAAACTGAAAAGATAATAAAGAAGGATTAACCCTGGCCTCCCGAAAGTGTGCACAATCACTTCCACAGCTCACACACAGCCTACCCTACGACGCCCTGCATCGGGGCTCTGTATTAAAAAACTCAATCCCCATCCCTCCACATCATAACAATGTCCGCATCACACCAAGAGCCAAAGGACTTGGAGTGAATGCAGCAAATGTAGCAGGAGTGACTGAGAAACATGTATCTCATTATTTTAGGAGATACCCAGGATAGCGCTCCAAATTGAGCAGATCCAGCTCAGTGCACATAGTACTTCCAGGTCTCCTCTCTCTCGCAAATCGATTTGTGAGTTGGCTCCTGTTCTCGGAGCAGTGGTGCAATCACCTCTTCCTGTGGCAGAGACCCGCCTACCACCCACCAGCCATATGCAGGCGAATATGTGAGGTGTAATGCTTTTATATTGCAGTGCTATCTGGTTTTCGAAATACAACCATCCCAGTTCCCCACAGAGCGAGCTAAAATCGCTTTTATGATCTCTCTCTCTGGACAAGCACTGGATTCTGCCACAGCGGTGTGGCAGAGTGTGCTGTCTAATAGTACCACCTTAGACGCCTTTGTGGAGGCCTTTAAGGCCACCTTTCACCATCCGATACGGGGGGGGGGCCTAACTTCTCCACTACTCCAAGGTATTCGGTCAGTTGTGGATAACACCATTGAATTCTCAAACCAGGTTGCGTGCTCTGGGTGGAATACTCCGGTCGCCTATGTGCAAGGCTTATTAGATTGGCTCAAGGACGAGCTCAAGGAACCTTCGAGCGATCTAGAGAAGCTGTAAAGGCAAGCACAGAATACATGGCATTCCTGGTGACATGGATACCGAGGAGTTACAAGTAGAGCTGGGGTTCTTCTGGCTTCAGCTCCATAAACTCAGGATTGACTTCGACCAGGTCAGTCTCCATTTTGGGGTCCAAGTGCTCCCAGAGCTGCCTGAAGCGGATCCTACCACCGTTCCCAGTCTCCCCCGAACCAGTGGATTTGTCCACATTTGCACACGACTACTGGGACCATAAGGAGGTATTCTCCAAGAGGGCAGTCCAAAAACTTGCTCCCCACAGACCTTTTGACTGCGTGATTAATCTGCTCCCTGGCGCTACCCTGCCCATGGGCAGGCTGTTCTCCCTATCTTCCCCAGAGCAATCAGCCATGGAGAAATACATTAAGGAGGTTCTCTCATTAGGGTTCATTTCGCCCTCCACTTTTTGGTAAAAAACAAAAAAAACGGGGAGTTGTGACCCTATATTGACTTCCAGGTCTGAACTCTGTGGTACTCCGAGGTATTTAGTGCTCCCACATTAATCACGGCTCTACAGCCAATCAGGGTCATCTGTGAGCTCACGCAAGCGGAAGGAGTGGATAGCGCTGTCCTCCGAGTGTGTTACACCGCAACCACGGTTCGTGAGCGAGCAGTTCGAAAAGATGCAGTCGGCTGCGTCACATGGTTCGGAAGAAACACTTGATAGTCTTCGCCTTCCCGACTGAGTGGTAGTAGTAGCCTTAATGTTAGAGCACCCCCTGTGAATTGGACATGACTAAAATTAGGGAGAAAATCGGGGAAAAATAAATTTTAAAAAAAGCTGCCATCTAGGACCCTGATGCCAATGCCTGTGTCGTTGTCTCTGAATGAATCAGACAGCATGGTGGAGAATATCATACTGAAGAAGGTCAAAGAAAGATCACAGCCCTGCTTCCCACTGTTTGTGACAGGGAACAGTTCATAGAACTCACCATTATTCTGTGCTCTGGCCAACATACTATCATGGACCATATGCACTCATTCACTCACTGTCACTGAGTCACATGTTCCAAAACACAGACCATTTAACTGTAAATGAATAAAAAGCACAGAACCATGAAGAATATTTTAAAATGCTTAATAAAGCCTCCGAATGTCGCAGTGCTTAAAGCGCTCGCCCTATCATCCGGAGATCGCTAGTTCGAATCGCGGGTGGTGCTGTAACCTCTCGCAGCCGGAGGTCTAGAGAGAGCTGATTGGCCGAGCTCTCTCAGAGGGGAGGGATGAGAGGTACATAGTGCTCCCGCATTAATCACGGCTCTACAGCCAATCAGGGGCGTCTGTGAGCTCGCGCAACGGAGGGAGCGGATAGCGCTGTCCTCCGAGTGTGTTACGCCGCCCCCAACGGTGCGCGAGCGAGCAGTTCGAAAAGATGCGGTCAGCTGGCGTCACGTGGTTCGGAGGAAACACGTGATAGTCTTCGGCCCTCCCGGCTGAGTGGTAGTAGTAGCCTTAATGTGGGAGCCCCCTAGTGAGTGGAGGCAACTAAATTAGGGAGAAAATCGGGGGAAAATCCCCCCCCTTCCTTGAATTCCTTGAAGGCATTCTACTGATCATCATAGAATATCAAGTGTGGGAGACATTTTGCTGAAAAAACATACTTAAACCATATTTTGGCCCATACAGGTATCTGACATTTTAGGCCATTCCATATATGTCCTGAAAGTGTGCATATTAATGAATTTTTATATGCAAAGTCCATCCATCCTTTTTCCATACTGATTATTCTGTGTAGGTTGATGGGGGTCTTAAACTATTTGAAAGGGGCTACTAGGGGGCCTGAAGCCTATCACAGGACACACACACATACACCCACACACAGATATTTTGTTAACAGGCAGTCTGAGAAAACACACCAGGCACAGAGAGAACATACAAACTCAGCACGCATTGTAGACAGGAGGCAAGAGATTCAAACTCTCAACCACAGAGATGCAAATTGATGTTTCATCTATTAACAACTATTATACTGAACTGCCTGCCACCTAACACACCGTATGACTGCAGATCAATTCCTGCTTTCTGTTTCACCCAAATGAGGATGGGTTCCCTGTTGAGTCCGGTTCCTCTCAAGGTTTCTTCCTACTGCCATCTCCGGGAGTTTTTCCTTGCCACTGTCGCCCTTGGCTTGCTCATCATGGACTATGTGAGAATTTTTTTTATTCATACACATTCACATTTCATACAAACTTAAATAATTCTTTTGATTGTGTAAAGCTGCTTTGCAACGATGAAAATTGTTAAAAGCGCTATACAAATAAAATTGTATTTAATTGAATTGAAGTTTAGTAGCTTTAACCACTAAGTCACTGTTCTGCCAAAATGCAAAATCCATTTTCTACAAACCTTCCATTACATAGTCATTAAGTAATTCTCTGGCCAAATTGTTATGATTATTGTTCTAATTAATACAACCTTTTTGACCTTGTGTACGTACAGGGAAATAAAGGGAGACTATTTTTCATAGCATTAGGACATTCATTCTTAGCAGATACAATAGTATTTTGGTTACTGGATCTGTTTTGGAAAGTTATACATTTTCAATATTTTTAATGATATATTCATCTAAGGAACTTCAGAAAGAATATACATTATTTATACCTGTTTTAAAAAATATGGATGAATAAAAATGGACAGAATGTAAGTTTGACAGCCCTGGTATGTATGTTATGTGCATGTATAACAAGTTTATGAAAAGTTTATGAAAATTTTTCCATGAAGATAAGGAATGCATAACCTAACATAACCTCTTTTTATGGGAGAGCTGAATTGTACAGAGGCCAATCCAGATCCTAAATGTGCTTCATTGTGGTAGTTTGAAGCCCACTGAATCGCCAATCCATTGTCTCAGTTATTTTACATAAATCAAAAATCTGCTACATCAACTGTTCTACTACGTAAGTTATTCCATCACGATTACACAAAGTGCCTGATAGGCTCCAGGATCAGATGTATAGCGACTGAATAAGAGTGAGTATAATTAATATTTTTAACATTTCATATTATTATTCATCATGAGCTAGATAATATGCTTTTAAGCATGTCAGGATGAACAAACTTGATGAACGAACTGAACATGTCAGCATCCTGGAGATAAAATTGACTATGTATGCACCTTCAGAATGTCACTTTAAATAACAGATGTTTGCCTAGACCTGCACTACAGGAGGGAGACATAATGTAAAATGAAATAGAGACTGTCCTTGAGAGCAACATGATAGAGAAGCAATAGGAAATCCTAAAAACTATATTTAGCAAAACCCCAAACATTCATGTTACCTACTCTACTAAAATGTAAAAACTTCTCAACATCATTAGGGCATATATAGGGCACTATGCCGAATGTGCTTTATTATAGCAGCATATTGTTATAGTAGGCTTGGAATTGCAACAAATTAACATATTAAAATACATCTTAATCTAGAATATGTACCAAATTGGATGTGCTTGGCCAAGAATGATACATTGAGATTCTTATTTGTTGTTGAACACAGTTATATTTCATGTAACTAGCAACTCATGCTGAAGGTGTTTTTTTTTAAACATTATCTACATTTACACAGTTACATACAGTATTTTCATGCTTATATTATAAATGAGGGATAAACTCACTATGAAAGACAATAAAATATTCTTAAAATTTCAAAGTCATGACGTAATATACACATACATTTTGCAAAATCCGTGAAGAAGCAATTACAGTTATACCTTGGTTTGTGAGCATAATTTGTTCCAGGAGCGTGCTTGTATATCAAAGTGAATTTCCCCATAAGAAATAATGGAAACTTTTTTTATATGAAAAAATATTCATATAAAACTAATGAATACAAAATATAAAGTAAAAATAATTTTAAAAAATAACCTGCACTTTACCTTTTAAAATAATCGTGACGTGTTAGACAAGGTCAGAAGCAGGAACAGGGGAACTTTCATACACACTACCGGAATCACTCCTCTAAACAGATTCATCTCCTGCACTGCTACAGCCTATTCATTATGCTGGTGCCAGTACTTGCTGGCTTATATAGTACAGGCCAAAACTTTGTTGGCCAAAAATTGGGAAAACTTTTAAAGTGTCCCCAACTGCAGTCAAAAAACCATCAAGAAACTGGCTCACATGCGGACCGCCAAAGGAAAGGAAGACCAAGAGTCACCTCTGCTGCGGAGGATAAGTTCATCCGAGTCACCAGCCTCAGAAATCGGCGGTTAACAGCAGCTCAGATCAGAGGGCAGGTCAATGCCACACAGAGTTCTAGCAGCAGACACATCTATAGAACAACTGTTAAGAGGAGACTGTGTGAATCAGGCCTTCATGGTATCTGCTAGGAAACCACTGCTAAGGACAGGCAACAAGCAGAAGAGACGCGTTTGGGCTAAAGAACACAATAAAGAAAACCCGTTTCTGGAGGAAGGGGATCATGCTCTGCTTCGGTATGTCAATGTACATGTTAGAATTCATGTTTCGCTCAATGAACTGTAGCTCCCCAATGCCAGCAGCACTCATGCAGCCCCAGATTATGACACTCCCACCACCATGTTTGTCAGTAGGCAAGAAACTCTTGTACTTCTCACCTGGTTGCCGCCACACACGCTTGACACCATCTGAACCAAATAGGTTTATCTTGGTCTCATCAGACCACAGGACATGGTTCCAGTAATCCTGGTCCTTATTGTTTGCGAGCTTTCTTGTACATCATCTTTAGAAGAGGCTTCCTTCTAGAACAACAACCATGCAGAGCAATTTGATGCAGTGTGTGGCGTACGGTCTGAGCACTGACAGGCTGACCTCCCATCCCTTCATTCTCTGCAGCAATGCTGGACGCACTCATCCGTCTGTTTTCCAAAGCCAATCTTTGGATCTGACGCTGAGAACGTGCACTCAGCTTCTTTGGCTGACCATGGCGAGGCCTGTTCTGAGAAGGACCTGTCCTCTTAAAGCATTGGATGGTCTTGGCCACTCGGCTGCAGCACAGTTGCAAAGTGTCTTCTTATAGCCTAGGCTATTATTATGTAAAGCAACAATTCGTTTTTTCAGGTCTTCTGAGAGTTGTTTGCCATGAGGTGCCATGTAGAACTTTCAGTGGCCAGGTTGAGAGAGTGGAAGAGCTTTTATACCAAATTTAACTCACCTGCTATCTGGTGACACCTGAGACAGTGTAACACTAATGAGTCACATGACAAAGGGGAAGGAAAATGGATACGTATAAGGGAGATTTGAGGACATTAAGCTTATTAGGGTAGTTGCCAGATTTTTTAAGGATTGGAATTATTGCAGATGTTATACAAGTTGACAGAACTATGCTGGAGATGAGAGAGGAGTAAATAATGTGACTTATAAGAGAGGAGTGTGAGGGCATACAGGTTTTTAACAGCTTAATTGTTCAAGGTGGTAAAAAGGGTGGAAAATGAAGAAAACCTTAGGCGGCAGGCCTACAGGCAGCAGCTCTTACCATATGCCAGCCACTTGCTCAACCAAGTAAAAGAGATTGTGACATGTATTCAGCACCTCTGGCATTAATTCACCATGGCTGGCAGGCAGTTATTATTCACCATTCTGGTGTCATCAGCGCCCTATAAAAGGACCTCCGAAGACCAGTCAGTACTACAAACAAGCAGCCAGCAGATGTTACTGAAGCATCTAACAACATTCACCAGTCATCTAACACAGGGTACAACAGCATGGAGGAGAGAATGTTCCCCTGCACGTTCCCTACAGTGAGGCTCAGCATCTGGTAAACAAGCTCACACCACATGATGATGGAATTTTGAAAAGACCAACAGTCATGGAACACGTGGGAGGCGTGAAATAAAGACTGCAACAGTCCTGTTAATTCATTAAGAAGCTCAAAAACTAATTGATCAGTTTCAGGGCATGTTCTCCATTGAACCAGTGCTCACTCATTTTGTGACCTGACTTTAAAACTCTGCCGAGCATGATCATCCGCTATGATCATGATCATGCTAGGGTCATAGGATTGGCTGCAGACTGCTAAAACCTCAGGAAAAATAGGTAGAAGCTGTCCATACCTACCTAAAATCCAAAATAAAGAAACAGTTATGTGCTTTTTGGGGGGTATCGAGTTATCATCAAAGCTTTCTGTCCAACTTCTCCTCTATAGAAGCACCCCACTCAAACCTGTTCAGGAAGGGACAGGCTGAAAAGGTGCAGTGGATAGCCGAAGTGGAGAAAGCATTTCCACAACTGAAAAGACACCTCACCAGCTGTCACATTCTCCATAAACATCCCTTCCTGGTACAACACCTTGGAAAGTAGCACCTTTTAAACTGGGATCAGAGCCATCCAATCTCATGAGGCTGATGGAGAATAAAATCTGGTCCTGTATTTGAGAAGGAAATTCACACCAGCAGAACAAATATATGCAGCTTTTGATTGAGAGGACCTTTCCATTGCTCTGGCAGGACAGCAAGACTTCACCTTGGTCAACAACCCCTGCAGTGGATAGCAATGGATAAAGACACCAACTCTCGCATCACCCGCTGGTTCCACTCACTGCAAGACTACTTATTTTAAATACTGCACAGGGCCAGGGCACAGCATGGCAATGCAGACCTGGTATGAGCTTAAAGCTGGAGGGTGCTGTGGCTGAGACTCCCTGAAACATGACAAACCACAAAGAAGGAGCTAAAAGCTCTCGCCAAAGCTACTATTGTTGCTGATACCATCAAATGTCTAAGAATTGCGTAATTTTCACCAGCTCACATAATCCTCACTTCACTATACGTAACTTTGAGTGATTTACCACATTTCCTTTCAACCTTATATAAAATATCACCTAGCATTGTTTCGATGCCTTACAATCAGCTTTTCCAGTGTATGTTGTTTTATAGCAATACACTTGGTAATGTAAAGATTAATAGTAAGTTAGATCAACAATTGAGAGAAAGACATAGAATACAACACTGCTAAAGATTTTACAAAACTGAACACCAGTTGTGATATCACTGTTGTTTCTCTCTCTCTCTCTCTCTCCATGTAACTCTTGAGCTTCCAGTGGTCCAGACTCCCTCTGCCCTCCAGACCTGTCTGACTCATCCTGGTGCCCCGCTTCTGGTTGAAGACTCATAGAGGCCCACAGGCATGCAGACAGGTGTTCTAAGACTAGTTTTAAACAGTCACATGTCATCATGTACTGAGCCTCCAAAAGCGAAAATCAATTCCATACTAACTTAAACACTTCTCCTGTTATATTGAACTTCCAGCCGCTTAACATAGTATAATTGCAGATCAACCCCTGATATCTGATATCACCCAAATGAGAATAGATATCCTGTTGAGTCTGGTTCCTCTGGTTTCTTCCTATAGGCATCTCAATGAGTTTTTCCTTGCCACCACAGCCCAAAGCTTACTCATCAAGGACAATCTGCTCATTTTGATTAATACATATTTTCTTACACATTTCATATTACATATTAACAAATTTTCTTTTTTGAGCATTGTAAAAAGCTCTATATAAATAAAATTTTATTGACTTGAACTGAAATAAATATACACATTTATTTTTTATTTTTTTGTGGTTGTGTGTGTGATGAATCCTAAAACCATTCATATAGCAGGTACATTCTATCAAATTTTTTATTATTATTTTTTTTTTTGCATTGATGTTTTTCATTGTTTTCAACCTCTTAGCAGATCTGTCTTGATGGGAAAGTTTTCAAAAGAAAGCCACTTTTACGAAAGCCCACATTAGAAAATATGTGATCTTCTGATATTGATTGTGTGGTGTGATGAATAATAAATAATGAATACTTTATTTATCCCAAAGAGAAATTGTAATTGTCACATATCTCAGTTAAGAAGCTGGGGTCAGTCAGGATACAGCGCTTCTAGTGCAGATAGTGTTAAGGAAACCCAGTAAATTACAGCCTTAACTCTTTGATCCACCAGTTCCCAGCTTTGATGAGAGTAAATTTAAGCCATTCGGTGTTTTATTTAAGCCAACGCATAAAGTTTGGCACATACCCAATTAACAAATACTTACTAATTGAGCATTGCAATGTTTTGTTTCATATAATTCTGAGGACACCTAAACACTTAAAATATTTTTTCCGTAGAAAGCCATTTCAAAAGAGCAATTTTATTTTATTGCATTCAGTTGATGTGATGCAATACAGCAAAAAGAGAAATAATCATTGCCGGGTGAATATTTTCTGGAAGCCCTGTATATTTCTATAAGTTACAATCATGAATAACTCCCCTGTTTCAAAGCTTCAGTATTAGCCCAGACCAATTCGGCCTTGGTGGGTCAGGTGTAGTGAGATAGTTGGCGTGAAATGCAGTGGAACAGAAGCAGAGTGCATATGCTCTTGTGTGTATTTATGAGCTACCTTGATGTTGTCACCTTGGCTTCATTCCCAGGGACACAGCACATGCCAGTATTCAATGTTGTTTACTCAACTGCTCCCCTGGAATTCACAAAACCTTTAAAATGTAACCCAGTGCTATATACACACAGGTGCACACAGAGACATCACTGACATGCAAGGACACATGGAAAAAAAAAAAAAACACTAAATTTGACTTAATGTAGGCAGAAATGTTAGTGTGTATGTGCATATTTTTCTTCTATCCTTCAGCTGGGTAAACGATACAGCTAAAGTTATATCTGATTATATATGCATTTACATCTGTGCAAATGTGCATTATTTTCATTATTATTTTTTTTTTTATTTCAAACAGGACATTACACACCTTGGTGACTTTAGTTAGGAATTCTAGCAGTTAGAGCAACCAGTTCTCCATACATATGATCCTTATGCAAAAGCATGAGACAAGGAATTCAGATTTAGCTTTGAGTATGTACTTATAGGGATGTTGAGCGAGTTTCTCAGCAAATAACTCTACTATGATGTGGATTGGAGTGGAACAGAGATTACAGAGATTTCCCATATCACTGTCACTGAGCTTATGAGAACACACTCGAATCTGCAGTTGTCTGACAGCGTGATCGATGATGTTTCTTCAAATTTTAGAGATCACTGGTTTGCAGGTGCCTGCTGTTTATTTTCCCTTCAAGCCTAATGGGCTTTGCTGGCCACGCTGGCCACTGCTAGAACGATCAGTGATTAACTTCAATTGCTTTTGGCATTAATCAGACCCATAATTAGATGACCAGCCAGGCCTCTCACATTAGCTCTGGTATTTCCTTCTACTGACTCTGTTGCTTGGAAATAACAACCACTTTTGTCCTGCCACACCATTCAGATTAAAGTACATTTGAAAGCAAGTGTTGGGTGAACTAACATTTGTAACAAAAATCATTTAATATTAGTTTTCAATTCAACATTTACAATGTCATTTCACTCATAAAGAGGTCAGACATGTTTATTGCAGAATATATTCCATGCTTACTGACTTCCCCAATAACTGCTCTTAATCTCAGAGAGCCCTAAGAGAATGTCCATATGGAATTCTCTTATTTCTTTCATAGAAATTGATTTGTTTACAATGATTGCTAGATGATGATAAGTATTATTATTAGTAATTATAAGAATAGCAACAACAATAATGATGACAATAATCATCATTATCATTATCATCATCATCATTATTATTACTATTATAACAACAATATCACTGTCACTGCACATAAGACATGCATTATACATCAAATCACTTAAATTCTAAAAAAGCATATTTGTGTAATGCTAAACACAGTTGTTCTTTTAGTTTTCTGAAGCCCTATTGCATCTGTTGAATGCAATTATCCTGCTGCTATCAGAGAAGGAAAAATCTGATGAGCTGTCTTTGACCTCCACCTAGTGGTTCAACCCAGAAACTGCTGAAAGACTTTCAACAATTACTAGTAATACTGTATTTTGCAGTTGGTTTGAACAGTAAATAATAATTATTTAATGTATGTGCTGTTGTTTATTATGTATATCAATATATCTTCATCGTCCTGTCATCTGGAAAAAGGTTCTAAAGCATTCGGGCACTCACATCCAGACTATGTAACAGCTTCTTTCCACAAGCCATCCAACTTCTTTAAAAAAAAAGGGACTGGACTTACACACACATACACACACACTCAGATAAATTCAATCACCTCAACACAAGAGGAACTTAACTCATAAACAAACATGCACAGACACATTGATCAACAAATATCCAGAAATCTCACACACCCTCCTGAAATGGCTTTTTTGCACAATATTTATTACCTGCTATTTGCACAAGGGGTTTTTATATCTTTGCTGCTAATTACAAGAAATTTTGCTCTTGTGTGCACATTTGCACGTGTACTTTATTTTATAGTGTCACTCTTTTTTTGTCTCAGCTAATTAGGTGTCTTAGCTATCTATTTTTTTTTTTTTTTTCAGGAGGAATGCTGTTTAGTTTCACTGTGTAGGAAATGTATGGTTGAATTGACAATAAAAGCCTACTTGACTTGACTTTAACATTTACGCAGGGGACACACTGCAGGTAGCGTTGATGCCTCACAGCATCACAGTTTACTGTTTGGTCCTAAATTTGTATTACTACATGTGGAGTTCCATCTTCATGTGGTTTGCACTGGTCTTCTCTCGTCTAACGAAATCATCCTGGAAGGTGGAACGTCTTTCCTACACGACACTAATTGCTTCCAGACTAGGGACACTGTAACTGTGAGCAGCACTGAGGATTACTAAGTCAGTAATTGTTTGTTCTATTGCCAGCATGCACCACATCACATAACCATGAGCACGTGGATCACATTTTTTTCTCCAGTTAGTAGAGTGTACAGTGTATACAGTAGGATATCCTCAGCCTTCTGCATGAGTGCTGGTGGGCGACCAGTGCTGCAAATATTGCAGTGTGCTTCTTTCACTGCATGGTGAACCCATAGGTAATGCATGTGTATAAAAAATTGTAGGTTAAATTTAAAATTTTTGTGTATCAGTGAAAAGGACACCTCTAGCAGAAATGCCTACAGATTGGTATAGTATTTACACAGCAAAATTATACATACAGTATACTATATATTTTAGGTACGCAGTCCTTTGCAGCTGTGATTCCTTTTCATTTGTTCCTTTTATTGCTACCGTTCATGTTTAAGGATTTATCCAAGTTTTATCCTTTTTAAATATCTTTAATCATTTATGTTACTTCCTCATGTGATGATAGTTATACCCTAAATGAGGTCAGTTCAGAAGCACATCAACTTTGTGGCTACACCATTCCTGAATAGCGAGCTATGTGATATGGTGCTTAATTGTGCTAAAATCATGCTGCATTTAATTGGAAAACCATCTTACTTTTTTTTTTACATCTTACTGAATGGTAGAAAGAATGCAGTAATGCAGGCGGCACAGTGGCTTAGTGTTTAGCACTGCCACCATTTCTGTGCTCCTGTTCCTGTTCGGGTTCCTGTCTGATGTTTAAAGTCTATGTTCATGCTCATTGAGTCTTGTTTTGGTGATTTGTTTTTCATGCGTTCATTTGATTCAAAATCTACCCGTGGATCTGTCTCTAGCATGTTCGAGCAGCACTAATTAAACACTATTGCTTAGTCCCTGATTGATGCTGTGGTGCTCTAGCTCTTTAAACGTATTACTTAAACTGACCCACAGAGATATTCATTTGGGTGTGTGAGCTTGGCTTGGAGTTGCGTTCGCCCCTGATGCAGGTACAACACAACCAGAAAAGCCTGAAAGTGCTGCAGATCTGCATAAAGTCTGAAAGCATCAGTGGAGCCTCTTGTCAAGTGTTCCTCTTCAAATCTAGCCCTCAGGCCGAGCAATGATGTCAGACTGACAGTCTAGACAGCAACTGTCTCACAAAGAGCTGCTCCAAAACTCTGCTCAGGATGTCACTCTTTCCTCTGCTTCCAATACACACAATCAAATTTTGCCTCTAATCTAGCTCTATCAGGAAATATGTTTCACTGCTTTGTAACTTCAGCTGTATGACTGCATGCAGCTCTATCAGAGGAGGAAACGCTCATGAACTCTTTGACCACCACCTAATGGTTCAGAATATTTATGCTTCTCAGTCTCTGCAGTTCATGATGGTATTCAGGTGTTGGATTTGTAGTTATGCCTCGTTATGCCTCTTTTTATGCCTCTTTATTTTTCTCTCTTTATTTCTGTTAATGAATGTCTCTATATGCAATATCCCATATCACAAATGCAGTCTAATTCGTATAGGTAAAAATTGTATTACTGTAGTTGTATCATGGAAAGCATCCTCCTAGGGAAAATAAATAAATATGTAAATAAATATGTAAATAAAATGTCATTAATACAGTGATGTGTTTTACTGCACAATATAAATGTAAACAATATTCATTCATTTAAAACATGTACATGTAACTGGAAAGAGCAGGAACATTTAAAAAAAAGTTTTGTATGTGGGATCTTAGAACAACAATTTCATTTGCAACTGAATGAAAACTACATAAACACTTTCATAAACATAAATCTACATAAATCTACTTTCTTTTGTACTAAAAAAAGTAGTATGAGAGGTGTGCCCCTAACAGATCTCTATCATTAATATGAGAAGAAGAAAAAAAATGCACTAATTATGCTAGATTCCATGCATATGTCAAAATAGAAAACACCATATGTATTTCAGTTCCAAACAGATTAGTCTGCCCTTTGGTAATGTACGCATGATGTGCATTAAGAATAATCTATTTAAGTATAATGGCGATACCAGGAAATCTGGTTAGCTGCTTGTCTCATGTCAGCTGTCTTGTGCTACTGAGGAAATCAGAGCAGATTTAATCCCATTTGTCCAATTCCCAAATCCACCATACACTCCCCCACCACTTTGTGCATGTGCACATGGACATGCCTTAAAACTGTAATTTGTCATTTGGGAGAAATCAGCCTTCAGGGGCTTCGATTTAAAGACGGGAACATTCCTGGGGAAAAATATGTCCTGACAGCTGCATTCCTGTCAGCTAAAGACTAGTGAATAAACCAGTGTTTTGAAAAGTATGAGCAAAGCCAAATCCATCACATATTATGTCACTGTAAGAGAAGAATGTTGGGCCCTTCAAAGGGGGCTTCAGAAAAGTTCAGCAGCTAGCATAACAAGTCTTAAATTTAGTTAAAAGTGTGGATGCACATCCGTGCTGTTTAATGTTCAGGTTAAAGGCAGCCTGTAAAACAGTGATGTTATTAAAGTTTTTGCAAGTGACTTTGAATAAACTATAAATTAAGATAGTCTAGACAACTAGGACATTCATTAATTTTCTATACCGCTTTATCTTGTATCGGTTAACAGGAAGCCAGGAGCTTATTCCAGGAGACCTTATGCACAGAGCAGGTTACAGTGGACAGGATGCCAATCCATCGCATGGGGCACACACACATTCACACACTACAGCCAATTTGGAAACTCCAATTAGCCTAATCTGCATGTCTTTGGATTGTGGGAGGGATAACAATGCAAGCTCCATGCACACAGATCTGAGGTGGGAATCAAACCTTCAGCCCTGGAGCTTTAAGGCCACTGTGCTATAAGCACTACGCTTTTACTAAAGATCTAGTGCCGCCGCGATTAGATCTTTTTGGATGATATAATTTTATTCTACTCCAAGACCTCTAGAGAGAAAAAGAAATGAGGGTGAGGGTAAATAAAAGTCTCTTATCTTGATTAATCTATCCATCAGCAAGAAGCAAGGTGAATGGAAGGTGACACAAATGAGGGGGAAGAATGTCAGCAGCACTAAGTGTAAACAGCCCCAAAAACCAAGTGCTCCTCCATCACTCAGGGTGAGACACCCCCCCCCCCCGCTCTCCCTAGGGTCACATTTACTTTGAGCCAGCACCAAAGCGAGTGAAGGTTGGTGATGGAAAGAGGGGGGGTTCAGAATTGTCTTAAAATACCTCAATCTTCATTCCATACAAAAAATGCGTCTCTTTTGTGGGGTCAATTAGGTTCTGCTGCCAAGACTGAGTGCTTATGAAAACATTTTTTTTGTTATATGTCTTACACATATCTTCTTCTGTGTGTCATTTTTTTGTCTGTAAACATGTATGTTATTACTTGGGTCATTATTATCTGAAATTCTTTAACAATAATTTATATATACATAGATAGTTCTATATTCTAACATTTCTTAAATGGTCATCTTCACAGAGAGTACTCCTATTAAGATAAAAATATTACACAATAGATTAACGTGGTCACTCAGAATCTTTCTGTATTATGTCTTCCATCTGTCTTTTCAGTTTTAAACCTGCACTAGAACTTTTTTAACAGGACATTTTACCTGCCAATGTCAGTAAGCTATTATTCAAAAAGTACTAGTTTTTGTGTAAACATTGCTTTGTTCCAATACAGCAGGAAAATTCAGAGTTCAGCCAGTTGTCATTTTCTCTTCCTCTATGGCCAACAACTCCATCACAGAACATGACTGACCTTCTCATCCATGTTTTGAAATTCTTTTGTTCCTTCTTGCTAAAGGGCCCTAAAACAAATGCAGTATCCCAAATTATATCATATAAGAAAGGAGTCAGTTTAATTAAACCCTAAGGCAATGCCAACAATAGACATTATAAATCTCTCCTTCACTCCATTTTAATTAGTCCCACAGACCATCATGTTTTTCAGATATCTCCACTGGTTTTCAACCACTTTATCGAAGCGTTGAGTACCACAGAAGATCTAAACATTTTTTGTTTGGAAAAATGAAAACAGTAAAATACAAGGTCTGTCTGTCCGGAAAAAAAGTCCAGTCATCGTTAATATAACAAGAACCGTTTGAGAGGCACAGATGTAACCTGGCAACCCAGGAGAGTGGACTGTAATGCACATGATCAATGACTGTACTAGCCAGTGGGGGCACTAGACACAGTTGAGTGAGCATGTCTACTGCATGGCTGTCGCACTGAGAATGATTGAGTGAGTGGAACAACAAGTCTGCATAAAATCATGCATTAAGCTTGGACATTCCTCCACGGAACCTATGCTTCAATCTTGGTCGAGAATCTGTTGAAAAGTTGAAAGCGAACCACTTTCAGGAAGGCCTGCAACAAGCAGAACACCTGAGAATGTTGAACACGTACATGCGTTGGCGACGGACAGTGTGAGAACTAGAACCATAATTAAGAGTTTATCCAGTTATCCTCGTATGTACAGAGAACTGCCCTCGATTGGCTTTACCCTGAATACCTGAAATGACATTAGCATACATCTAGTTAAATTTAGATGCACCAAGCTCCTGCAAAAAGAAAATCATACATGCAAAATTCTTTAACTTTGCATCGATTTGCTGTTTTTATAAATACAACTAAGATGGTTGAACCAGAAAGGTCAAGTAAGTGTGCCCAAATCATACATGTAAGCACACATGATCACAAAAAGGGTTCAAATGTATCACTCACTCACTCATCGTCTATAACGCTTTATCCTGTATTCAGAGACATGAGGGGCCTGGAGCCTATCCCAGGAGGCTTAGGGAACAAGTTGGGGTGCACCCTGGACAGGGTGCCAATCCATCGCAGGGCACACACACATACTCACACAGTCATTCGTACGCTACGGGCAATTTGGGAACGCAAATTAGCCTAACCTGCAGGTCTTTGTACTGTAGGAGGAAACCGGAGTACCCGGAGGAAACCCACCAAGCACGGGGAGAACATGCAACTCCATGCACACAGAGACGGGAATCGAGCCTGGCCGGGAATCGATCCAGGACAAGGTGACAGTGCTAACCATTACACCACAGTGCCGCCCATCAAATGCATCAATGTATCAAAAAAATAAAATAAAATGAAATATTTCGGAGGGGCTAAAACTTGAAACAATGAAATATCTTACAAGTACACAGTTACTACAATAAGAAAACGTGCTGCCATTAAGGTTGAGAATGTTTATTTTCCTCCCTCGTCTGCAGCAAGCTTAATGAAAGAAGTCAGCAAACCTCTGAGAAATTTCCAACAAATTAGCCTTTAATGATTATGCATTATTTTATTTGCCAAGTTAATTTAAGGCGGTTCTTAGAAAAACCAAAACAATTTAATGCAAATATGACATTGTTATACCAATGTAACATAAAAGATTATAATTATTTTAAATTCTCTCACTCCAAAGTTACACATAGACATGTGTCTGGCAGATCAATATTCAAATTAGCAAAGATTTGCACATTTTTAAACAAATCATTTGTTGAACCCATAAATGTCATGCAATAACTGTCCTAAACAGAATAAAATGTAAACTGTTCAAAATGCTGTGTGTATAAGTATGCATAAAATATATTCTTGCAGTGTGAACACTGGATCTCTACACTCCTTAACCACACATTTCATTCCAAGGGCACTTGGAGAGCCATTCAAAACTTACTACAGTGGAGTTCAGTATTTTAACACACCTTTTATACATTAAAACTGACTATTCTTTATTTCAGAACATTTGTTGTAAGGACATAAATGTTGGTGACTGATTTTACTTTAATTTAGTCCCACAGTCCTCGAATTTGTGTTTGCGGTGTGCTACATTATCTCTACTTAGCCATGGTATGGGTTGCTTCCAGGTTCTGGTGAAGCCTTGCAATGAGCCTGATATTCTACCTAATGCAGTGCTCCCAGGAAAGACTCCTGATATAATAGAAACCCTTTACTTCAGATGAAAAAATTAAAGCATTGTTATATCCCTTTTATGCTCTCACCTCCACAGCTAATGAAAATAGATAAACAGATAAAACTCATACTTTAAAAGATATAATAATAATAATAATAATAATAATAATAATAATAATAATTTAGCTTGGCTCCAAATTCTCATAAAGCAAAGAAAACATCTCAAGACCAATGTATGCATATCTCAAGTTTTACTTGAATATACCTTTCATATAAACATTACAACTAGGTACAGGCTCATTGTAAAGATCTACTTCATATCTTCTCACAAAATCATGTTGGTCAAAAAAAAAAGACAAAGAAAAAAAGAAAAAAAAGAGGTGGCACAGTGATGAGGTAAACTCATTAATAATGAATGTTTATAACAGTCCAAGAAGTTTGAGGTGCTCTTCAACTCATTTTCTTTTGCCTCTTTTGCTGTGCTGTGCTTTGGATTCGGCGTTGTCTGCATCCCACAGTGCATTCCTGACAAACCGAGAAGCTGCATCTTTGTCCAGACAAACTGCTTTTTTCTTATCTGTGATCTCCTTTATCCTGCTCATATAGGTCCGGATTCTTTCCTGTGGAGTGTAAAGTTAGGTGTGATTTGGTTTTATTAATCAAAAGTTATTGATAAAATTTTACATAAGCATGTATTAAAAGACTTTCATTTCCCTTGAAGATGTATCAAGATAGTATTTAATGGCATGTTATATAGTATAGCATTATAGGTATTATAGGTTTGTCTTTTGGCAAAATCCACTGGCAAGCTCGTGGCTACATTCACGAAGATTCTCAATTCTGATCTCTTACCCTAATGTGAATGAGTTCTCATTAACGACAGGGTTTAGTCTAGATAGCGAGAGCAAAGATGTATCGAAGTGCATGTTGTAATGCAGGGGTCTGGAGGGCCGCAGCCCCACAGAGTTTTGTTCCAACCCTGCTCCAACATACATACCATGTAGTTTTCAAATAAGCCTTAATGACATGTTTAGTTGGATCAGGTGTTTTTAATTATGGTTGGAACAAAACTCTGTGGGGCTGCGGCCCTCCAGGAACTGAGTTTGAGACCCCTGTTGTAATGTGAACTTATCCCATATTAATCAGTGCCTTGTCACAATAAAAAAAATCAGAGACAGTAATTTTATGAAAATACATTTTGCTTCAACTTATTATTTTAATATTTATTAATAACCTTTATGTACAATCATCAAGCAATTATTTAGGAACACCAGTACATTCATTCATAGTTATTTAATTAGCCAATTGTGAGGAAAAAGTGCAAGGCATAAAATCAGTCATGTGCAGGCAAAAATTTTCAGGGAGAAAAATATGATCTTCATGATTTTCACTATAGAAGAACTAGTGGTGCCAGATGGGCTGATTTAAGCATTTATAGAACTGCTGCCTCCAAAGGTGTTATGGACAAAACAGCTTGTTAATAATAGAGAATGCTCAAGTTAATTTAAGTTTACAAAAGTTTACAGCACCAAAGATAACCAAACTGCACATTTGTGGTGAGCAGATCGTCCAAGAATTCATAGCATGTCAAACCTTGAGACACATAGATGCTATGACAGCAGAACACCACATCAGAATCTTCTCTCAGAATGAAGGCTGCAGTGGATACAAGATCACCAAAACTGATTCATCTGTCTAATTTCTTTTGTTTCATACATGTACTTCTGACTGCTACTATTACAGGAATACCACAAAACCAACCTGCATAATGACCTGATGAAGTTACACAACCTCGACTTGCTGCAGAGACCAGTCCCCGGGGTCTACAGGACAGCGATCTTACCTACACTACACTGCCTCCCAGTGAAATTTCTCATTAATTTAAATATTTTAATATTTTAATACCACCAAGCACGGAGAGAACATGCACACAGAGACGAATCGAGCCTGGCTGGGGATCGAACCCGGACCCTGGCGGTGCAAGGCGTCAGTGCTAACCACTACACCACCATGCCGCTGGAATGATCAATCTGATCATTTTAATCCATACACAATTATTTTTCATTTTAAAATACATTTTTAACAACACTGGAAATGTTTCGAAAATATAAAATAGGATTTCCCATGTGTTCACTTAAACCACTTCAGCACTGTTATTTCATTTGTAAAAATATTAAGTAAGCCCAGTAAAAATATTCAGTTTAGCTTTTCTGATTAATATCTATGGCGCAGGTGTTTGTTTACACTGAGCAAGTAGCTTATTATTAGATTATTAAATCTGTCACAGTTTCTGTTCATTACATTGCTTTAATTCAACATTTTGATTTGACTTATGACGCAGGTTAAACTTCAAGCAGGTATCCAAGTACTGCAAAAGATCCTTAAAATTCTGTCCAGCAGGCGATTTAAGACGTACCCACAGTTTGACGCATGCACAGTACACCGTCCAAAGCTAGCAGTTTATAATCTGGCACAAAACTATTCACAACTTTGCTTCAACTCAACATTTTTTCTTTCATTTATTTATTTTGCAGATTTAACTTCAGGAAATGTCAGAAGACAAAAAAAATGCTCTGAGGTTTCTGGTCCTCCAATGAATGAAATGTATGAAAGTATTGAAAGAGCGAGGTCATAGACAAAACCTCTCTTTTATTTTTATAGACTGATGCATAAATCAGTTTCTATCCAGCTTGATAAATTAGGGACATTGTCTCTAACATGATCTGAATCAAAAGCCCTTGTCTTTTACTTCCAAATTATGCGATTACCCAACAGATTCACTCGTTATCTAGATCACTTAATCTGGTATTCAGGGTCGCCGGGGGTGAAAAAAAAAAAAATTATCCCAGAAAACTTAGTACAGGCGTGGTACACCCTGGTCACCTTGGAACAAAACTCTGTAGGGCTGCGGCCCTCCAGGAACTGAGTTTGAGACCCCTGCCCTGGACAGAGTGCCAATCCATCATCAATTCGGGAAAACCAATAAGCTTAATCTGCGTTTCTTAGGAAAGTGGCAGGAAACCCACCAAGCACGGGGAGAATGTGCAAACTGCATGCACACAGAGGCGAACCTAGCCTGGAACCAAACCCGGACCCTGTAGGCGCAAGGCCACTAAGGGGTAACCACTAAGCCTTCATGCTGCCCAACAGGAAAAAACTAAATGATTTATTTCCATAGATTGCCATATTCCCCTGATTAATTGTTTCAAACTTGGCCCAGTACAAGAACTAAATAAAAGTCTCTGAGAATAAACAAAAGTCTTCTTACCAGTTCTTGTTTGATTCCATGATCTTTTGGATTCACTCCTTGTGTTACCAGGTACACTAATAAGAAAGAAACAAACTAGTTTAGGCTTTGCAGTGAAATATAGGTAGTACGTGTGCTGTGAGGACTGCTGAAATACTCACTCCAGAACAGGGAGTTAAGGGCATATGCGGACATTAAATCCAGTTTGGCTTGCTCAAGCGGGGCAAGCTAGAACAAAACAATTGCAATAAAATAGGCAGTTTTATTAGTGCACATTGAATAATCAGGCTTGTCTCATGCATGCAATTAATAAAACCTAAGTTAAATCTCGTATAGAGTCCCAACCTGTAGGTGCTCGCCCTTCGACACAGACATGAGGGTCTGAATCACATTCTCCACCGAGCTCACAGAAGACAAGAAACTGCTCAGGTGTTCCGCAATTTCAGTAGGGTAATCGTCGATAGAGCCTCCGTCTGCCATCACTATGACCTTTATTAAATCTGAAAGTTTTATAAACTAAATGAAATCTGAAAAATAAAAAGACTATTTACCAAATGAATGTACCCAACGATTTGATCGGCGTTACGTGTAAATAAAAGTCCTCATGTACACGTGTGCTGTGGTTCAAAGGTAGAACACTGCGTATATACACACCGTTTAAAGTAATTATCGGATTAAAATGTATATACAGATCTCCTTCTAATTATCATCTTCATTCGCAAAACAACAAGAAAAACATTTATTTCACCTCGAAACTATTTTCAGCTAGAAAAGAACGGACGCCAAACACCACAGCAGCAGGCAGCAGCAGCAGGCTTCTATTTCCGCCTACGTCACGATGCATTTCAAATTAAAGGACTGGAAAAGTTGGAACAAGTTAGCATACCCATTAATTGAAGATTGTGATGCAATTGACACTGAAACAAATTACAAACTAATTCAAATTACCTGTATTTTTCTTCCATTACTTTGGATTTTAAAACATTAGATTTAATCACCTGGATAGCGTAGTAGTACATGCTGAGTCATTCAGTTGGTACCTTATTTTTACAAAACGCACACAGGGTAAATTCATTAGGTTTAATAACCTTACAATCCATGCAGCACAGATCTGCATAGGTCAATGGCAAATATATATATATAGGCTTATATGGACGCCTTACCAGTCTGTGTTAACAGGAATGCTTCAGACATCAAACTGTGCATTTGGGTTTTTGGATATGTCAGGTAGAACAAAAGTTATCCTTACTTTTATAAAGGGTTCATTTGCCACTCCCGAAATATGGGAATAAAATCGCAAAAATGTAGGACTTTCAAAATGAGCATATTATTATTATTATTTGGTCATAGAAACAACCAAAAACAACCATAAAAACATGTGTATCTGTGCTATTTCTTTGCCTATGTGACCCTTTTTTATGCACAGTGGTGACCATTGTACTTATTTCCATTTTTACAACTGTGGTAGGACCTCCAGTCAACATTCTTTGAGCCTGAATATTGTTTATTAGTCAAGAACTGAAGATTTTGAAGCACAAACCTGTTTTTGTATGTATGTATGTAGATGTAGATGTATGTATGCGAGAGAGATTCGCTGCTTGTGTGCCAAGACATAATCATTACAATTTATTTATGCTTAATAGGCTGGCTTGTGTATCTTGCACCTATATAATATAAATAATATGAATATTTTGCAAAAGAAAATCTTTGCCATCACCTGAAGAAGCTTTATTAGAGAATCCACTCCTATTCGATCCAGGGAGTGTGTCAAGACCTCCTGAAATTTTGAAGATGTGAAAAGGAATCACACGACTCTTGTGGGAATTGTTCATGTGGTTTCAAAGCACTGTGTTGTAATGAAGAAATCATGTAAACCATGAGATGGGAGCAATGCCCCAAAATACTATACTTGTTCCACTAAGAGTAAATATCCTCCTTTAGACCTCGTGCCAGATAGGAGAACTAATAAACTGCTTAGAGCAGTGAAATAAAAAAATCCCATAAGCACAATGATTTGCTGAGGAATATGTCAATCAAACTGCACTTGTAGCCATCTCTCTCCCGGGCCTTCTGCTCTCAACTCTTTTAAGCAAATGTTTTTCTGGCTAAGTGATACCAATGTGATGTTAAGTAGACAATGTGTCATGTTTAAGAGACCTGAACTTACCCTTCTTCAAGTCTCTGGTTGGACTGGTTTTTGTAGCGCAATGTCAGCTTTGTGTGCTCCTCTGAAATCATGATGGAAGGAGAGAGAATTTATGCTGCTTTGTAAGCGAGACCTATAATAATACAAATCCCCAAAACATATACCTGGCAACACACAACTCACTGTTCCGCCTTATGAGTTAACCCATGAAGGAGTTTGTGTACACCAGCATCATAAGTTCCTCATGAATGTCTTTTTCCCAAAGCTGGTGAAATTTTTATGTTTAAAAAAAAGTAACTGTCCTTATCTATTTATAAATGAAAATCCATAAACTTGGTTTCCCCAACAGCTTACAGTAACACTTTCACACTCATTGCCCTCTTATTAAACACAAGCACGTTCATATTTATTGGTACTAAAAATTCACTGTCTGCTACGTATTTCATATGGAAAGCATCAGATGTATTTGCTGTGCATATATAATGCGTAAAACATTTTTTCATTAAAATACATAAAAGTTTTTTTTTGCATTATACATAGTGAATAAATCTGGTGTTTATATATGTATACAATTTAATATGCAAACATTTACAATAATTAATTTGTTGCATAGTTAAAAAAGTAAAAATCAAAAGTAATCTATTTATTCACTTCTTTTTATTCTACATTTTTTTCAATAAAAAAAAACAGCATCTTTTGCAAATAATTACTCAATTATATCACAAGGTGGAAGCAAGAATCACAGTTGCAGTAGAGATACAGATATAGACTCACCCTGATTCTTCAAGCTGTCATCTTTGGCTTGTACGTCCAATAGGCTTGTGGTATTTTCCCAATCACTCTTGATTCTCAACTCTATACTTGTGACAGTCCCAACATGATGGTCGTGGACCCCAGTTTGGAAACAAAGGCACTGAACCACAGCAACCATATGGTGTTTTTCTTACTTATTGAACATTAGGTGTCCCAAGGGTTTGGGTAATTTTCAACACAGTTGGTTGAAAAGCCACAGTGCTTCAACAAGACTCATCTCACCATCATATTATTAAGCAGAAGAGCACAGTATTTGGTGAACAAATGACCATGTGTTTATTCCTTCTGCCACATCTCCATCCTGGAGCCTATAGGACACACATCTTTGTAAAACATTGTAAATCATAAATACCACTTTGTCTGCGTGGCCACCATGTTGGGGCGGTCACAAGTATAGAGGTGAGAATCAAGATTGATTGGGAAAATACCACAAGCAGATTGGACGTACAAGTAGAACATTCAGAACAGCATTGTTTTCATTATAAATATGTCATTAGAATTTAATGCTATTTCAGTTAATTAACATACAATATCATTTGAGACGTTCCAGAAAATGACCTGGCACAGTCGTCATAACGGCTACCAAAAAACACAACGTCATTGAATAGGTTAATTGGTGAAGTACTAATAGTATATGACTATGCCAAACATGAAATTTCATTTTTAGAAGATTATGTGTTTGTTCTTACATGCTAGCTAGCATAAACTAGCTAAATCTCACTTGCTGTCTATAAAGCTTTATCCTGCATACAGGATCACAGGATCCCTGGAGGATATTTAGGGCATGAGGCAGAGTACACACCCTGGACAGGGTGTCAATCCATCACAGGGCAGACCATGCACAGACTACGATCAATTTGGGAACTCCAAATAGATTAATCTTGATGTCTTTGGACTATGGGAGAAAATCTACTAAGCAAAAAAAGTTGAATACGGACCCTGGAGGTGCAAATCGAAAGTGCTAACCACCACACCACAGTGTTGCAACGCACAAGGCATTATCATGCATTATGTGCATACATGGCTTACCATGGTGACTAATGAGGTATCTCGGTTTATACATCTATATTATGACAATTGTATTTTTTCTTTATGCCTGTGACATCTCACCATCAATACTTCTCTGACTCAAGTGTCAGTAGTTCGAACCCCAGTTCTGCCAGGTTGCCACTGGCTCTTTGACCCCCCAACCCCCCAGGGATGCCATATAGTTGCTGTGCTGTGACAGATGTCTACTAACACGAATAAATAATTTCCCTGTGCAGTACTGTAATGTATATGTGATGAATAAACTTAATAGAGTTTACTGCCATCAGTAACATTTCATATAGGCACAATACCAACAATATAAAAATCACACATGAAGTTCAGTAGCCTGATCAAACGAACAAAAAACAAAATCACAAAGTAGAGGGACAGGTAACATCTCTCTGATTCTCACACACACCCCTGTACCACTCATTGTAGTGTTTGTTTTTATTGAATGAATATTGTCCGAATAGGCAGGGTTGTTTCCGTTTTGACATTCTGACTATTCATAAATTGCCTGAAAGAAAATCATTGTTTTCTTAATTAATGACTTACAGTCTATTCAAATATCGTATCCACTCAATGATGAGGATTTCACTACATAAATCTGGTAATTCAAGTGTATCACCTGCACATGTATGAGCAGAGCAGGAATAGACACATAATTGTTTTCATTTGTGGGCACAGATGTTCAAAAAATGTAATGAAATGAGAAAATAAAAACAAAAAAATGACATTTACACTATTATTTCAGGAACGTACGGACAATAAAATATAACTGATAACACAAAAGTGGACATTTTGGGTGTGGGTGCAGGCTTTGCTTCCAACCAAACAGAAGACACACCTATTGAAATAAAGCCAAGAACAACTACTTAAACAGGTGGAACCAGGTGTGGCTTCTGCTGGTTTGGAATGAAAGCCTGAACTACACACCAGTTTGGCAGCCATGCTTTCATGGCAGCTCATAAATATATATATATATATATATATATATATATATATATATATATATAAAATTTTTAAAAAACATTAGTCCTGTATAATATGTAACTCTACATAGAAATATACAGTATATGTCCCCCACTCATGTCCCCCATACATTACAATCTTAGTTTGTATGCTGATAAGACATTTTGGTGTAAATAGGCTTATTAATGATGAGACACTATGCCATAATCTCTTGTTGAAAAGTTATCCAAACAACTGACATTTTACTAATGCATGAAAAATATTTAAATGGAATTAAAAGATAATTTTAAAAAATAATTAAATCCCTGACCACTGGGTGGCGCTAAGATGACAAAATGCCTCTCCTACCACTCCCTGGCCTTAAATATTGCAATTGTTTATATAATATAATTACTCAAACAACTAAATGTGAAAGAAAAATCTAGACAATCTAAAATATCACTTAGCACTACCTCTTTTAGTGTATGTATCTTAATTCTAAACTGAAAAAAATGAATCAGCTTTGCGAAATGCTGCACGACAAACCTTGACAGCAGTGGTACACTCCCACACACAACACCGCCATCCTTATCCTTACAACTTTATCCATATAACCATTATGGAGCAGTGATGCATCTCGAACGTTTTACATGGGGTGGCGAGGGCCTGGCAAAAATTGTGTACCAGGATGGCATGAGAGAGAGGTATATATATATATAAATAAATATTCAATCATAGAATGCAGGTATTTAATAATGATTTTATGTTTTTTCCACATCTATCATTAAATCTAGAATGTTCTTTTATTTAAAATAGTGAAATGCACTGGAATTTACATTAATAAGGAATAATATCACACCATAAGGTCCAACTCTCACCACCACCCTCCTAATTTCTTTTCTTTTTTTTTTTTTTTAAAGAAAAAGTTGCAATATTTTAAACCACATTTTTACTTCACTTTACATTTTTACTGCTGTGACTTACAGTAAACGGTGAAACGAAATGTCTCTTGATTAAAACCCACATGTTTCATTAACATACACCATGGGAAATGTGGTTTTATACGGACATTACAAAAATCTAACACAGAGTGTGATTGTGGTGACGGGGCGTGGTCGTTCTGTGAAGGGAGTGAAGGTAAGGCGAGTGGCATGTATCTCATGAGAACATGTATAATGAGTGTTTCGTCAGCAGGTCAGTAGTAGCAGCAGCGCCGTGTGAATGGGGCATTTAGGTGCAGCTCACCTGTGTGCTGAAAGCCTTCGTTTCAGTGTTAAACAGCTTATGGACATTGCTGTTTGTTTGTTTTTTACATTCACAGTGTTAGGAACTGAAAGGTATTTTTATTAGCATACTATAAATGTCATAGAGTTTGTCAGTTTAAAATTATGTACATAATTTGCAGCATATAATTTATTGTTGTTGAGCAAAGTTTTATTGCTCAATCGTAACATACTTACAGTTTTCTTTTAGTATCAATCAATTTCAGTATGCCCAGACAGCACAGATACGTGTCCCCTATTTGTGTCAGAGTTTTACACCATTTCTCATTTATTATTAAAACCTGTTCTTGGTGCCGTGTGTGAATGAGTGTGTGTGCCTACACTACTATATGATATCCATGACTCCCACATGTGTGTAAAACGTGAGACGAGGCTTCTGGGTTTCTCATGCAAATCCACCCCCTTAACTGCCCCAGGGCCTGCACGTACACACACACATACACACACACACACACACACACACACACACACACACACACACACACATAATCGTTTTTTATCTCTTCAGAGTTCTTAAAGAGTTATTGTTAAAGGAGGCAAATTAATTTGTTATCTCCATCAGTCACCAGAATTCGAGAAACAAATCACAAAATGCTGCCAGTATGTCATAAAATGTTACTTTCAATAAAACTGTAGCTACTATATTTTTTGAACCATTCAAAGTGCTCATGCTATTGGCTAAAATTGTAGAAGACATCTGATAAGCTGCAGGGAATGCTGTTTGAAAAAAAAAAAAAAAATTGTGAATTTGTGAATCTAATGTCATCAAGGAAATCTCAAAAATCCTCACACAAATGCAATTTCATCAGTTGGTAAATAAATGTAAAACAAAGGATTATTCGAGTCTGTGCGCTGAGAAATGTAGACCACCTGGGTTTAACTTAGGGAATAGATAAGAGCCTTCCATTGGAAAATTACTGCAGTGATTAATATGTTTCAGCTGGCAACAAGTTTTTTTTTTGTTTGTTTGTTTGTTTGTTTTTTTAACCCTAACTGATGCAGTGAGTGGCTTCTAATTTCTTAAACAACAATGCCAGAAGGCATATCCTGTGGTCATTGCAAAGAAGTTACGCTGTTTCAGAGTGGTCAAGCAAAAAAAAACAACTAACCAAATTTTTGTTGTTTCAGTAATCTCCTCCTGAAACAACTAAAATTTGGTTAATGCATCATTAAAACCTGGAAGGATAGCGGTGAACCATCATCTTCAAGGAAGAAATGTAATCATAAAAAGTTTGGATGATCAGGATCACTTAAACTTTTTTTTTAAATCAAATCATAAAAAACTCAGTAATACTCACACACAATGGATTTCCACACACATACAATGCAAAGAAAACTCAAGGGATTAAAGTAATCAGCTTTAAGAAAACCAATTATCAGGGTCATGTACAGTAGTGTGATGAATCCAGATTTAACCCTTTTCCAGAATAATGGGTGCATCAGGATAAAAAAAAAGAGGCATGTGAAGTAATGCACCCCTCATGCCGAGTGAACACCATACAAACCTGTGACTGCAGTAGTATTATCTGGGTCAGGTGCGTTCAGCTGACCTAAATATACTGAATGACTAGCTTTTTCCGTCAATGGATTTTTTTGTTTCTTTCTTGAGGTCATGGGAATGTTTTAAGATGACAATGCCAGCATTCATTGAGCTCAAATTGTGAAAGAAGGGTATGAGGGCATGAGATAATTTTTACGAATGGATTGTCTACCACAGAGTCCAGACCTTAACCCCACTGAGAATCTTTGGGATGTGCTTAGAAGGCTTTGCTCTGCGGTCTGGGACGCCAATCATCAATACAAGATCTTGTAGCGACTCAGGACAGAAATAAATGTTGTGACATGTTGTGCATAAGCTTAAGTAAGAACAATGCCACAACGAATGTGTGCTGTAGTCAATGAAATATTAGAGTGTGTGACATATTTGTCATCAATTATATGTGGATCATTTGTAAACTGTGTTACATTTCTTTGTGAAATACAACAGTAACCTGATTGGATGTTATAACTTAGTGCTTATATGCTTGTGATACAGATAGCCAAAGACAAAAGCCCTTAATCTGGGTAAAAGAGACAGTTAAAATAAGACAATAACCATTATGGTGGACTTCAGTTTTGTTTATTAAAGTAATGTGCTCATTGTTTTTTTTCTTCCCTCTTCTGTCAGGAAGAGAATCTGGACTGTTTGCTGCCTCGGCCAGACTTTGATGTCCGCTTATTGTTCCTATGTTTAATCTTATGCTTCTGTGTTCCTTCTTTTTGATGTTCAGTCTAACATTAAAGTTGCATAACATGAATCGTGGCTCATCGTTATACATGCACAATATAATGGCGCTATTTAGAATGTCAGTATTATTTTTTACATACACACGTGGACAAAATTGTTGGTACCCTTCGGTCAATGAAAGAAAACTTCACAATAGTCACAGAAATAACTTTAATCTGACAAAAGTAATAATAAATAAGAATTCTATGAATGTTAACCAATGAAAGTCAGACATTGCTTTTCAACCATGCTTCAACGGAATTATATAAAAAAGAACTCATGGAACAGGCCTGGACAAAAATGATGGCACCCCTAACTGAATAGTTTGTTGCACAACCTTTTGAGGCAATCACTGCAATCAAACGATTCCTGTAACTGTCAATGAGACTTCTGCACCTCTCTGCAGGTACTGTATTTTGGCCTCCTCACTCCTCATGAGCAAGCTGCTCCAGTTGTTTCCGGTTTGAAGGGTGCCTTTTCCAGACGGCATGTTTCCAAAGATGCTCAATAAGATTGAGGTCAGGGCCACTTTAGAATAGTCCAATGTTTTCCTCTTAGCCATTCTTGGGTGTTTTTAGCTGTGTGTTTTGGGTCATTGTCCTGTTGCAAGACCCATGACCTGCGACTGAGACCCAGCTTTCTGACACTGGCCAGCACATTTCTCTCTAGAATCCCTTGATAGTCTTGAGATTTCATTGTACCCTGCACAGATTCAAGACACCCTGTGCCAGATGCAGCAAAGCAGCCCCAGAACATAACAGAGTCTCCTCCATGTTTCACAGTAGGGACAGTGTTCTTTTCTTCATATGCTTCATTTTTCCATCTGTGAACATAGAGCTGATGTGCCTTGGCAAAAAGTTCCATTTATGTCTCATCTGTCCATAGGACATTCTCCCAGAAGCTTTGTGGCTTGTCAACATGTAGTTTGACATATTCCAGTCTGGATTTTTTATTATTTGTTTTCAACAATGGTGTCCTCCTTGGTCGTCTCCCATGTAGTCCACTTTGGCTCAAACAACGACGGATGGTGCGATCTGACACTGACGTTCCTTGAGCATGAAGTTCACCTTGGATCTGTTTAGAAGTCTTTCTGGGCTCTTTTGTTACCATTGGGATTATCCGTCTCTTTGATTTGTCATCTATTTTCTTCCTGCGGCCACGTCCAGGGAGGTTGGCTACAGTCCCATGGATCTTAAATTTCTGAATAATATGTGCAACTGTAGTCACAGGAACATCTAGCTGCTTGGAAATGGTCTTAGAGCCTTTACCTTTAACATGCTTGTCTATAATTTCCTTTCGAATCTCCTGAGACAACTCTTTCCTTCGCTTCCTCTGGTCCATGTTGAGTGTGGTACATACCATGTCACCAAACAACACAGTGACTACCTGGAGCACTATATATAGGCCCACTGACTGATTACAAGATTGTAGACACCTGTGATGCTAATTAGTGGACACACCTTGAATTAACATGTCCCTTTGGTCACATTATTTTCAGTATTTTCAAGGGGTACCATCATTTTTGTCCAGGCCTGTTCCATGAGTTTATTTTTTTTAATAATTCCGTTGAAGCATGGTTGAAAAGCAATGTCTGACTTTCATTGGTTAACATTCATAGAATTTTTTAAAATTATTACTTTTGTCAGATTAAAGTTATTTATGTGACCATTGTGAGTTTTTCTTTCATTGCTCGAAGGGTACCAACAATTTTGTCCACGTGTGTATAGTAGTTGGCAAATTATTTGCAGGCTCAAAGGTCTGACCTACTGTACATAAATAAATTGTCCAAACATTGTGTGGGAGGCAAGCATCATTGGCCAGACATATGTCTACTGTTAGGGTTCGATCTGTTTTCAGAGCCTCTGTGTAGCATCTATGATCAATGCATCTGGTCGAAGTAAGACATTAATAAAATATATAATAACAGCTAATCAGAATTGACCCTCCTTCACCTTATTGTTGGCTGGTATTCTCCCTCATTTTAGGTTCTGATTTGCTGGACTTAAATTAGCGCAGTGTTGTGATATTGAGTGTCTGCAAGAGAGAGTAAAAATATAGTTTGAGCGAGCTGAAATACAATTTGAGTGTGCATAAACAAGAGTTTTATTGAGCACAAAAACTGAGCACAAAACACAGAAATTTAAACTCAGGTTTTTGCAACAAAAATAGCTGCATTTTATTCCAACCCCCTGACTACTAACTGACTTCTATAACATATATTTTGGTTTCCTACAAATTTGGCACTTCACTACTTCACTAGTTACCATTGCCCAAAGATTCAAACAGTCATATCTCCCATTGGTACAATTTCACCACAGTAAAAATTTCGATGCGAGGTTGCAGTCAGTTAATACACTTATTATTGATTTGAGAAAGACTTGGGGTGGATGCTAGGGAGGTGACGCGGTCTCTATTGTGCAACAGATTAACATAAAGTCAGCATAGAATCCTGCACAGCTTATGCCTCAATCTCTTTTTATTAAAGTTCTATCTTAGCGTCTCTCTAGTCCTAAAACAGTGAGTACCATATTGCACAAACCTATTAAGTACCATATTGCACAAACTAATTGCTAAACTTTTTTTTTGTGTGTGTGTGTGTGTTAGCAAGCATTCAGCCAAAATTATTTTGTTCCTACTTCTAGGAGTAGGAGTAAGAGCTATTTCTCAACATTCTTAAAGTAGGTAATTACTACTACAGTATATCATAATTTTGAAAGAAAAAAAACATTTCTAACCCTAATGAGTGAACTGTGAAAGTGAAAGGATTGAACAAAAATATAAGAATTAAACCAAAATTAATTTAGATTAAAAATAATTTTAAAATATTACCATTAAAAACATACACTAATACTATACAAGAGAATTCCAATGGCAAACTTTCAGGAAACATTTACTGGTAAGCTAAAAAAGTTTCCAGGAAAAAAGCATTATAATCTTTTTATTTATCATCGATTTATCAATGTTGATAGTTAGTCTACTTGTAAGTGCTTAAGGAGGTGTGTGACAGTGTATGCTTAGCATTACACGAAATCTTTACAGGAAATTTTTTCTGTGTTGCAAAAAAAATTTTTTTAAGGTTTTTTATGATTAATTATAAACACATGTTTATCAATCATTGATTTACCTTATTTTTCTGGGTTGATACTTGTGAAGACATCGCTATATAATGTTGTATAATATAGTGTACATGAAATGGATAGATATATGTCACGTTATGAATTACACAGAGAACAAAAACAATATTTATCTTCTGGGAACATGTACCAAGTCTTTGTTAATATAAACAGTGCATGAATGGCACAGCATGGGGTTCATGTGACGCCCCCTGTAGGCTGTCCTGATTAAACACAGCAATGAATGTGTGTGAATTTTCTTTGCACAAAAACGCAGGCATTAAAATTACTTAGGAGTTGGAAGTGCTATAGGGAATTGTAAACACATTGTGAAAATGCTTCTATTTTGGCCCCATCATTTTGCTCTTGGTCACAATACAGCACATTCGCTTTGAATACCTCATTCGCGTACTCTCACGCATCGTCTATAACGGTTTATCCTGTATTCAGGGTTGTGGGGCGCCTGGTACAAGGCGTGGTACACCAAGGACAGGGTGCCAATTCATCACAGCGCACACACACTTACACACACACTCATTCACACACTACAGCCAATTTGGGAATGCCAATTAACCTAACCTACATGTCTTTGGACTGTGGGAGGAAACTGGAGTACCCAGAGGAAACCCACCAAGCACGGGGAGAACACGCAAACTCCATGCACACAGAGACGGGAATTGAATCTGGCTGGGATTCAAACCCGGACCCTGGAGGTGCAAGGCGACAGTGCAGGTGGTGCAGTGCTAACCACTGCACCACCGTGCTACTCTTTGAAAACTTAAAAAATAAAATAAAATAAATTTGTCACACTTAAATAATTGAGATCAACAAATCAACTGTAATATTACACAAAGATAATGTGTAATATTCAACGATTACTGTACAGTTCATGAACTTTAGAGCGATTTGCAATGGTCAGCGGTCTTTTTCAGTTAAATTCAATTTTATTTTTATTTAATTAGACAATGTAAGGAAAAAAACAAATTATAACTAATGAAAAAAATGCTGGACAATAATCATACCAAGGTAACACACAGCTGCACATCATAAAACAGAAAGGCCATCCAGAGCTTCTACAGTATGTGTTCAGAAAGCTTACTTCTAGCTGCATGTGGTCCTAGTACTTAGTACTTCTGTCTTGTCTGAATTAAGTGGAAGGATCCCTGCTCAGGTTTTAATCAGTGCTCTCTCTGTTACCAGTTAGACATGACTGATTTATGTAATAATATCCAGGAGGACTAGTTTCATTAAACGTTACGTTCTTATTCCCTTTAATCCACATTTCTGTTAAGTTCAGCTCTGTTAAACTCCTGATGAATGTTCTCATTGGCGGTACCAGCAGTAGATGTAGGAGATCTAATATTTAAGAGTCCCAGCTTCAGGTCAGAAGTGCTGGCTGTACATTCTGTGTGGACTAATGTTATACTGACACTGTCAGAGTCTTTCTACATTTTTGCTTTAAATAAGGAAACAGACACAGTCTTAATGTGGTGAAACCTGAGTGAGTAGTCTGTGCAGGTAACGAACAGGTTTAGCCTGTTTGTCTACTCCCTGGACTGGGCTCCAGATAGTCACAGATTAACTGCAGTAGGCCTATTCTGTGAATTCGTGGTATACTACAAGAAATGAGAGCTGCACCTTCCTGAGTGGGATGGACACTGTTCCACCCTAACAGGCCAGCTTTCCATCAAAAGTACTGCAATTAACCTTAGGAACATCCAGCAGTACTCATCAAACATGACTAAACATCCTGAACAAGCTAAATGTTTGCCAAGGCAGGCAGCATTTAATGTACCTTAGTTAGGGCTTTGTTGATATAATTCCAGATAGATTTGGCCTGGGTGGATTTAGACAGAGAAAGTAATGCATTATTCGAAAAATCCGAAAACCAGCAGAAAAATGAAAGGAGCAATAAAATAAAACAAAAGCGCAAAACTGTTGATAAGAATGGTGATAAAGCAGTATGAATTAAATGCAAATACAAGCAAAAGAAAAACATGGCAAATTATTAAAAGGATTAGGAACTCTGTACATCACAAAAAATTACAATTCTGTTTCTCCTAAGCCGAGGTGAAATGCATCTGTCTCTGGTACAGAAGTGCAGACTCCTAGGAATGCAACAGTTTAGCCAATTTCCTGAGAATGGCTGTGCATGTTCGGACATGAGGCACTGACTCCAGCCTCACTTCACTCCTTGTGGATCTCTCCCAAAATCGGCTTTGCTTGGCAATCTTCTTACGGCTGAGCACCTTTGCCTACCACATTTTTCCCTTCCAGGCAATTTTTCATGAACAAGCCTAGTTACTAGGTATTCTACATTTGTTCATTTAACCAAATATTTGGTGTGCTATATTTAATATTTTTGACACTGGGTCTATAATTTTGACCCTGTATTGACATGAGAAAATCCAAAATATATTAAAGCCTGTGCACTAAATTCTTGGGGTTTTCTCCTATTAAAGATGTACAGTACTTGTAATGTGATGTGTACTGTAGTTTAAAAGGAACTTAGCTAATAAATTTTACCGAGCCTCCTGCAGAACCACTATTGTTGCACCTGCTTCTTTTTGCATGCAGCTTCTGTTTTGTTTTGTGTCTAAAAAGTGTTCACTTATATAATATGCTGCTTTATTCTCTGGCAGACAAATATCTTATAACAGAATTCAAACTTTCAGTTTAGTGGAGGAATACTGATGTGTGATAATCAGAAATGTTTTGCACTGACTCAATAATTAAGTCTATGACAAAGTAAAAAAAAACACTAGGTGCCTTAGTCCTTAGCACAATACTGTACATTGTACTGTATATTGTGCTTGAAAATGACCAGTTTTAAAAAATCACTGAAATATAAGCTGCCATTGTACAATGCTGGTTTTAGGTTCTGTATGCTTTATAGTAAAACATTTTTTTTTAAACTATTGGAAAAACTGTTTAAGGTGTCCTTAAGTCCAACATTTAAAGTAAACATTGTTCTATTGTCTTTGGGTGAGTGCAGTTTAAGCTGATTCTAATACCGTAAGTCACATAACAATGCTTTATTTTTTTGCAATTAAAAACAAGTGCATGTATCAAATATTATTAAGGATAACAGCATACAAAATGTTCATTGATGAGCATACTGCACAATATCTGCACAAGTATTCCTTTTTGTTGTCTAAAAGGATATTTTAAAAACCTTAATGTCATTTACTGTTACTTTGTCATTCATTGTTAACCCTGCCCAGATAAAGATACAGTACACAAAAAAGACATTGTAAAAATTAGAATTTATAAAAATCAATTTAGTCTCAGTTACAGTGGTTACAGTTCCCAAGAAAATTTATTTGAACCCAACTCTACATTTTATGAATTGACATGAAATGAAAAAAGAATGTCAAGTCTGAATATGGCTTTATTTTGAATTAATTTCATTGTTCACAAGTTGAATAAAAAAAAAAAGAATTTAATAATGACCATTATATTTAGTAACGAAAAAAACATTTTGGGATTGCAAAAACTGTTTATTTTTGTATATATTTATCTTTGCTGTATAATGTTCAAAAACTACATTGTAACTTTCCATTTCTATTGTGTAAAGTCAATGATGTTTAAAGATTCTTTTCTCTATAAGAAAGGTCTTATGACTTATGTAACACTTACAGTGTGCAAGAATTAGACCATCTTTATGAAAAGTGTTAACCACTAATTTATATTACCCAAAACATTTGATCTACAGTACAACGATGATCAAACTTATTTGGATCCAAATCCAACAATTATGGTGTCTGAAGCTTTAAATCTTTATTCCCTCTACACACGTAACTTTTCCAGCTCCCAGTTTGTCCACGAGAATACACATTTCCTTGTCTGAAACATCATTCAACTGCCATTCGAATTTCACTCCTGCAAAACATAAAGTTTGAATATAAAAGACTGGCAAGATACAGTAAAGGTTAGAAGTTTCCATACACTAAAGTCATAACTGATTTTTTAGGTCTTTATGCATCTTCAGCATTTTTAACAATCTTTATGCATAACACAAGTTATTTCTCAAACATTTGTTTATGGATAGATTATTTCACTTATAATTCACTATATAACAATTCCAGTGGGTTGGAAGTTAACATGCATTCAGTTGACTGGGCTTGGAAAATTCCAGAAAATTATATGATGGCTTCAGAATCTTCTGATAAGCTAAATGACATCATTGGAACAAATGGTGGTGTACCTGTGTGCATGCCTTCAAACTCAGTGCCTTTTTGTTTGACACCATGGGAAAACAATGTAAAAAATCAGCAAAAATTGTTGACCTCCTTGTTCATCCTTGGTAACAGTTTGAAATGCCTAAAGATGTGACGTGCATCTGTACAGACAACACTGTGCAAGTATAAATACCATGGGATGACACAGCAATCATACCACTCAGGGAAGAGACCGGCTCTGAGCGATTAACGTACTTTGTCACAAAAAGTACAAATAAACCCCAATACAAAGGACCTTGTGAAGACATTGCTAGAAAACTACCAAAAAAGCCAGAGTAAAGTTTGCAACAGACAATAGGACAAAGATCTGACTTTTTGGAGAAATGACCTCTGACCTCATGATTTTTTTTTTTTTTTTTTAATGTTTGATCATAATGACCATCGTTTTCTCAAGAAAAAATGGTAAGGCTTAGATGGCAAAAAAATCTATGCAGCATCATTTTGTGGGGGCTTTGCTACAACAGGGTCTGGTGCACTTCATAAAAATAGATAGGAAAAATGATTATGTGGATATATCAGCCAGGAAGTTAACGCTTACTTCCAAGGTTGTGGCAAAATGGCTTAAGGAAAACAACCTTGAAGTATTGGAGTGGTTCTGACCTCAGTCCAATAGCAAATTTGATGGCAGAATTGAAAAAGTGTATGTGAGCAAGGAGGCCTACAAACCTTACTTAGTTTCACCAGTACTGTCATGAGGAATGGACTAAAATTCCAGCAACATTTGGTAAGAAGCTTGTCAAAGGCTACCTGAAACGTTCAACCTAAGTTAAACAATTTAAAGGCAATATTGCCAAATACTAACTATGTGTATGTGAACATTGGTCCCACTGGGAATGTGATGAAAAAAATCAAATCTGAAATAAATCTTTCTCTCTACTATTATTCTAACATGAAGTAGTAATCCTAACTGACCTATGACAGGAATTGTTTATTAGGATTAAATGTCATAGAAATTGAGTTAAAATTTATTTGGCTAAAGTTGGCTAAAGTGTATGTAAACTTGTAAAATGAAAAATGATCATTTCATTTATTAAGGGAAAAAGCTGTCAAAAATTGCCCCTAAAGTTAATAAATGCTTGTGCCACCCTTTGCAACAACATCAATTCTTTGTCATAACTGCCACTGAGCCTTTCACATTGCCCTGGTTCACAAGAACTGTTTAAAAAAA